>JAVJIF010022813.1:0-67504 GCA_038442645.1 Agave tequilana
GGTAGTTTGTAAAAGTGAATTTTTTTGAATGGTAAAGGCGCATGGCTAAATTTCTACTAATTGGTCCCACAAATCCCTAACTTCTTGAAGATGTAGCCTCACGATGGATCATAGGCGAACACAACCTTGTGCATTGGAACTATTCACGTGGAAATCGAGTGAAAGTTCATCCTAAAACTTAGCCTTAACGGCAAAAACTCGAACATTCCCTTATCAAGATCCAATAGAAGGCGAGAGATAAGGGAAGACACGAGTGCACTAACGGTATCGGCAAAAGTTAAAAGAAAAAGTATCTTAACTTACAATAACAAGTAAAGTACACAACCCATCAATCATCAAAAAACTCATAAGCATGAAGTATAAGAAAGTAAATACTTGTAGGTAAATTAGAGTTAGAACCCTCGTCTTAAGATGCCATAGCTCTTATTGCACAAGGCTTGTTTGACACTATTGACTCATTTGGGTATCAATCAAGTGATAGAAATATAGTGGGTTAGTAGTTAGTTAGCCATGCTAAGGAAAAGCCAGTTAGCCAAAAAGTAAAAGAAATAACAAAGGAAAAGAAGTTGAGAGGAAGGGAGTTACACTACAATAAGAAAAACAACAAAAGGAAGAAGTGAAGAAAAATGAGCTTACACTATAACAAGGAAGTAAAAGCAAATGAAAGCACAAGTAAATTGAAAGAAGGAAGAGAAGTAGTACTTATTAGCTTGTCACCCTTCAAATACAACACTTACTTTCTCTCTTTCACTCTAATAGCTAAAAATTAAAACTAGAAGAAGAACAACAACTACAAACTAAAAATAAGACTACAAAACCTACTCTAACTCTGGATCTGCTTCAACTGAGAACCCTGAGGGGTATTTATAGGCACCAGGGGAAAGGGGCCACGTGGGTGACCCGTGGCCTTAAGCGCAAGCGCGCTCCTACCAGGGTGGCGCCCGCCTGGCTTCGGGTAGCGCGTCGCCCAGTCTGTCTTCTGACGCTTTGATCTTCTGGATTTGCGATTTGATGCCCTGGGCTAACAAAATCTTCACTCTAAAGTCAATGGCTACTTGGTAGGCTTTTAATCACCAATTAAATGGTGATTTAGGTCTTCTTCTTCATTTGCACACCATGGATCTAGGATCAAGCAAGCAAGGTTTTATTAGCAAAATTTTACATGAAATAAATATGAGAATGTGATGAAAATTATACAAAATTAGAGACTAATCATGTTTACAGTGGTACTAGGTATGTTGTGCAACTAAAATTTTTGGTGTGACATGTGGGCCTCCAGGCGACCGAGGGGAGTGCTGGCTCCATCCTTCCTGGTACCATCTTGATAAGGGCATTCTATAAGACCCTCTTGTAGGCCTTGCGGCCGGTTCCATACACCAACAATGGAACGTCCTGGACTGTGGTCCGGGCATGTACCGGACCCACTGTAAACATTATTCGTTGATACCCCCGTTGGTTCTAATAGCAACCATGCTTTATTCAAATGTGGATATATGTGCGTTGGGACGCTAGTTCACATATCTAGACATCAGGGTAAGACGAGTAATAATAATAATAATAAAAGATGCCAGCTTTGAATCCGTAGAATGCTTTGCTATGGTTGATTGTATCGGGTTTTACTTCGGATTTCTAGTTTTATGATTATTATACTATACCCGTTCATATCCTGCCTTTCCACTTGTGTTCTATTCCACCAGTCTCCTGTTCTTATCTTATCATATCATGAGTATTTCCTACTTGATATCATTTGCTGTATATCTACTTGCTCCTGCATGCTTGTGCTCATGACACGGTTTTTAATGCATATTTATGAATTGAATTTATCAATACACATGTGCTTATCTCAGCATGCCATCTGGCTTTCGCATCAGCACTCGCCGGGGAGTTCAGACTCTTCTGGATCCTCATGTTCAGGTCTTGGAGTTTGGAGCATGTGGATTCTCCCAGTTGCTGATCAGAGTGGCGCGGTGGTAGCGTGGATCCCCAGCAGGACGTCCAGAGCCGTATCCTTCAAGCCCCCTGCTCGGCTCTAAAGTTTTCTTGTTATGATTCTGAGCCTCCATTTGTACTATTCATATATGTATATCACATGTATTCTCGCATTTGCACGTGTTGGTGATGTAATATTATTGTAAATTTGTCACATCTGGTGATAACTTTGTAACTGTACTCATGTGTTGGAATGTATAATGCAGCACGTGCTTCCGTACTCTGATTCTTTCTTGTACTGATGCTTAGCGTATATACGTGAGGGTATTTCTGACCTGCGTATATACGTCACAGTAACGTCTCCGTACCCGCCGGATCGGGATGTTACAGGGTGGTATCAGAGCCTAGGCTCTCACATCCTCAGTACAACCAGTCGGCAAATTAATGGTAAAGAAATTTGCAATTGGAATGCATGAGTCGTGGTTATACAATCGACTACAAGTTCAAAGTTATCCATTCTCTCTTGATAATCTTATCCTTGAATTCTGAAGTCCTCCCATCCTTTCATACTTCAGTTTCTCGTTATTCTTAGACCAACTCGGACATGAAAAGACGAGAAAATCATAACGGTTCTGGTTCTTTTTAGAGTGGCCCTAATGGAGAAAGTGTTGATTTAAGATGATTTCTGCAAAATATGATGAAAAACTAACAAGAACAGACGAAGGTCCCGCATGAAAGATTATTGGTTACACTCCGAGAACAGAAGCCAGGCAACATGTCAGATTTCAGGAAATTACAGCCGGCAATCTTTTCGGGCATGGAGGAGCCCTGGATGCATAGCAGTGGCTGGTAAACATGATGGATCTTCTGAAGGTAACTCGAATCCCTGACGAGAACCAGGTGAAAATGACCAAGATTCAGTTGAAAGATATGACCAGGACGTGGTGGTTGGTGGAAGCAGCGAGACTGGAAAAGCCCATCACTTGGGACCAGTTCTCGAAAGATTTCTATGAGAAGATTCTTCTCTGTAATAGCTCAGAAAGAAATGAAAGAACGATTTATTAAATTGCAGTAAGAAGATTGAATTGTAAATAAGTACACTGCAAAATTCCTAAGGCATAGTCGATCGGTGTCTTACATGGTGGCTGACAAGGAGAACCGAGCAAGCAATATTTTAGTGAGAACTGAAGATGAGGATCAAGATGTTTCTTATTTCCAAGCAGCCCAAGAACTATTCTCAAGTTTTTTGCCATCACTCGGGAAGTAGAACGGACCTGGAAAAGAAAGATCAGGATGAGATGCAGATGAAGTTAGCGAAGAGACCCTCTCAGTGATGGAAGTTGAAGACTTAGACAGGCCCTGAATGCCCCACTAGCTAAGTCTCCCTCCAACCTTGCCCTCAGTATATGACATGTGGGTATTGTCTGAAGCCGGGCACCTACAACGCAACCGCCAGAAAGGTTATGAATTATGTCGTATACGAGTCCGGAGATTAGTTGAAAAGTGACTGTCTGCTCAAGGAGACAGAGAACATCGCACCGATCAGAGCAACTCATCCAATATCATCATTGGGAAGGAATCCAGGACCTACTGGCAGAATAACCTCGCTTCATCCCAGCATCAAGCATGGAGTCATACACAAAAGAGACCAAGAGCTAGGGCACATGGTAGAAGGAGGCAACCATATAATCTGACTGAAGAGAAGTCAGGATACCGATGGAGTGATAACAGAAAAGGATGCTCAATATCTGAAAAATGAACCCTGAAGTTACTGACCGTAACCATTGTCCCCATTTTTAGCATGTCCAGGAGTTGGTAAATTCTCTATATCATATCCTTCTCATTGCACTATCATCACCAATCTTACTCCTTCCGTGTTTACCTCCCTATTTCATGATTCCTATCTCTTCTAATTTTACTATTCTGATTTTCGTAATCCTTATACCAACTTAAGATATACGTAGACTAGTGAGGTAACAGTAGGGCAGATATAGTTCGCTCTCCTTATGTTCTGGCATTCTTTGACTCTGGTACATTACATTGTCTTATATTGGATAGATCTTCGGCCTGGCATTCTATTCTTGTAATTATGGATAAATCACGGGGGACCAGTACATCAAGCGGAGTAGTTATCACTTATACAATCAGATAGACTGTATCATTACATGAGGAGTGTCAGTATAAAACAGTATTCCAGAATCAGGACTTCTGGCAGACAGAGTTATGTATTTTTCATTTCTATTACTTCAATAGCGATCATGATTTCTTCGACCATGTTCATGGAACTCGGGTATTCTCAGAGTTGGTCTGTAGTTAGGTTATTATTCAGAAGACAGCATTCGGGACTCGTTTCGGTTATTATGATTTCTTGATCGTGTTCTCAGAGCCACGAACTTCTGATAGTCTTTATTGATTTGGTGGACCATGGGCTCCGCTAGCCTCGCCAAGCGAGGGTCGTGTTCTACTCACCCGTGGACCTAACCGGGTGTGGGCTTCGCTGCACCCTAGTGCTTAGCATTTAGCATTGTGTTACGCGCTGGCTTCACCGGTGAACTTCGCCATATGCGAGCCTCGCAGAGCGTTAGCTTCGCTGCACCTTAATGCTTAACACCTAAGCTGTGCTACGCGATGGCCTCATCTAGGCTTGGCTTCGTCCGTGGCTAGTCCCTTCAATGCTTAGCACTCTAGCCGTTCTTCAGATTTCTTTTGCCTAGCGTGTTTTCATGGATCCGCTGAACATGCTTTTATCGTTGTATCTGAGCTATCGTCATAATCCTTGTCAATGATCCATTAGACCAATCTTGCAGGGCTCAGATATCTTCTACGTGTTTCATCTGCAGTCGGGTTATCATTCAGAAGTCAGTATTCAGAATTCTTCACAGTTATTCTATATTCTTGGCTACGTCTTTCAGAGCTAGCAACGCCCAGCACACAGAAATTCTTAATTATTGGTCTTCTTGATTCATACTCAGTATTATCAGAGTTTTCTTTACCTAGGATATTCTGGTCTATTCTCGGGGAATTATTATGTATGCAGCACATCAGGAATTCTACTACAGACTCTTTATCAATGACAACATCATGCCATGCAGGGTTTTATATTATATTATGGATTTCAGCACTACAGATTTCTATGAATTTCATCAGCTTTGGTTCGTAGTCTGATCGAAGTATTATTGATTATCTCACCAAGTCAACTCACTTTATATTATTCAGAATGGGTTAGCCTTTGAAGTTCTGACAGTGTTCTTTTATAAGCAAACATCAGATCAGTATTATTATAGCACCGTCAGAGGAGATATATATATATATACGGCAGAAGTGCAGAGATGCTTCAGTCTTGAGTTTACCGTTCAGTCAATTTGGGAGAACGGCCCATAGTTATTCATATCTTGATTGGCATAATCCTCATTTCTATCCTTTCTGTGTTCATCTTCCCTTATCGAAATTGTGAGGATGCAATTTTTTATAAGGTGGATGGAATGTAACACCCCGCTCCCGGAATACGTAGTTAGTTGCGTATTCATATTTTTTGATAGTATTTTTTTGATTTACTTCCTATATTTGTTTTGTATTATGAGATATTTATATGATCGTTTTGCCTTGGATCTAGATTCGTGAACTCGGAGTCAGCCCTAATCTGAACCGGGAGCCCGATCCAAAGTATTGCTCAATTTGATCTTTTTGCTATTCTGATTTGACCGATTTCAGTTCAAATATCGTTTTCCAATATTCTAGATTTTTCATGATTTCTTGAAATTTTCCTGAATAAGTTATAAATCTTCAAAAACGGGGTCGACCAATACCGCCGCTCGATTCTCGGATTTTTAATTTACAAACGGAGTTAAAATTCTAAAAACGGTTTTCCCAAACTTCTTAAAATCACATTTTCTATCTAAACACATTTCTGAGATTTTTCTAAATTTTTCAAAATTTCACTGGATTTGGTGTCGGCCAGTATCGCTGGTTGATTCAGAAATTTTAATTTACAATTGGAATCAAATTTCTAGATTCCGCTTTTATATTACTTCTTAGAATTATATTTTCTCCTTTCATACATTTTCTGAGATTTTTCAGATTTTATCAAAATCCGGCTGATCCGGTGTAGACCGGTATTGATGGTTGACTTCAGATTTTTGTTTTGAAAACGAGATTGAATCTCTGAAAATAGATTTCATCAAACATCTTAAAATAATATTTATTATTTTTGAGAATTTTTGAGAAGCTTTCTGAGTTACTTCATTTTTCGGGCTTTTCTAGAGTTTTCGATGTTTCCCCAGATACCGGAATTTATCTAGATATTATATTTATATTCCTCTCATTTTCTCTCTCCTTCCTCAGACGCGAGTCTCACCAAATTTGGATTCGATCAATAAATGCAGAGATTCTCTCCATTCTGCATTTAATGCTTATGTCCTGCAAAATCAATTCTGAATCTTGTCACCATGACTTTTTGTCTTTTCCGTCAAATGCAATCTCGCGTTTTCCCCCTAGACGTAGATCTCATCTTCGCGTCTGGCTCTGTTTTTCCTTGACGCGGATTTCATTTCATGGAGACGCAAGTCTCTTTGATGAAAGGCAACCCAATGGCAAACTTGTAATATCTCCAAATCCTTTATATATATCCACCACCTTTCTTTCTCTCTCTTTCATTTTTTTCCTTCTTCGTTCTTCATTTCCAAGCCAACAGAGAACGACTAGCAGTCCAACATGGCCGTGCTACTTCCATGGCCGGCCTCCATCTCCACCCATTTCACCACCAATTCCTCCACCAATTTCTCTTCCATATCCTCCTCCATTCCAACAACAACAACAACCTTAACACCAACCACACCACCTTCTTCTTCCTCTTTTTCCACCAAGAAACCCATTAACCTCCAAAGCTTCATCACCATTTCCCCCACCACCTACACCACCTTTGTTCAGCACCAACCATGCCATCTTCCTCTCCTCGTCGTACTCTTTCCAACGAGCTATTGCTTCGCTCTCCGAAACCCCTTTAGCAAAACTCTATTTTTCTCATTTTAACTACACTTGCACCCCACAATTTGCTTGGGCTTGGAGCTTTGGCCACCTTCTCCGGCCAACTCCGGCCGCCGCCGGCGACCGCCGGCCATCCCCCTTCCTTCTTCTTTCTTTTCTTTCCTTTCCTTCTTTCTTTTCTTCCCTTCTTTCTTTCTTTCTTTCATTTTCTTTTCTTTCCTTCTTTCTTTCTTTCTTTCCTTTATTTCATTCCCTGCGTCTCTACTCCCTCATTCCCTGCGTCTTCCTCTCCCTCTTTCTCCGTCTCTCTCATTCCCACACCTCTGTACGTCTCTCTCTTTCTCTAATGTTAATTGCTAGATGCGGAGTTCACCCCCGTGTCTAGGCAATTCCTTAACGCGGATCTTCGCGTTTTTGACATTTGTATAACGCGGCCTTCGCGTTCCTGTATCGATGTGACGCGGAGCTCATGCCCGCGTCTGTGTCCTTCTCGTGTCAACGCGACGCGGAACTAATGCCCGTTTCTTTGTTCTTCTCGTGTTAACGCGACACAAAACCCACGTCCGCGTCCGCGTTCTTCTTGTGTTATAGCTTAAACGCGGGTCTCAAACCTAGAGTTTGTGGCATCTACGCGACGCGACTCCCGCGTCTGCGAACCCGCGTCTCACTCTCAACACTGCATCTCCCTGTGCACACTCTCTCTCCCTGTATTCTCTCTCCCTCGCACTCTCTCTCTATGGACTTCTCTCACTAGTTCTCTCTTTCTCTCTCCACTCTCTCATTCTCTTTCTCTCTCTTAATTTTCTCCTCTCTCTATCACTTTCTCTTTAACGCATTACGTGTTTGTTACCTGAATTTCAGAGATCAGAGATTTCACAGTGTTTTCTGAAGATTTAGGCGAGTGTTCTCGCTTTCCTCTTGACTTTCCCGCTTCGTCGGGTCGACTTGGTTGTCTTATGTATTTGTATCTGAAACTAACACCTTCTCTGCAGGTACCCTAACCACTGGGTACAACCTTTGAGGTTTAAAGTCCTCTGGACTTTCTCTATGCTACGCCTGGTAGGCGAACCTAGTGTCAACACTTTACTGCTTACTTCGTTCGAGTATAGCTACCCCATGAGCATGGCTTCCCCGTGAACGGTAGTATGGCGTTCATACGCTTGCTGCGACACGTGTGTCTAGCTATGTTGCGAGAAGTAACCACATCGAGCGTGATAGCATTTAGTGTTGTACGTTAGCTTCGCTCCAGCTTGCTCAGCTCTGCTTGATTGTGCTCAGCTATTATTCTATCACTTGCCAAGTACATGCTTGATATATTAACACTTGACATGTTGTTACTTGATACTTACCATCTATATGCTAATACTGGACACCTGTTTGTATCACTCTCACGATATGTTATCACCTGACACCCGACATGCTACTACTTGACACCTGCTTCTTGCTATGACATGACTTATTTCCTGCCTCCTATCATATTAATACTTGACCTGTGATTATCACATTTACGGGAATACTATACTTTTTATCCTGTATTACATACAGTGACTTGAATCTTGTACTTGTTATCCTGTATTATATATATACAGTGACCTGAATCTACAGTATTCATGTACTCTTGAATTCTTGATCATGTCTCGCACCTCTATTCCCGTAAACTGATATTACATAAAAATCATAAGAAAAAGGAACAACTTGAATCGGGTCAGGGGAAACTTGCGGCTATCAATATATGTTCGTGTTTACAGTGGCACTAGGTATTTTGTGCAACTAAAATTTCCGGTCTGATCTGTGGGCCTCCAGGTGATCGAGGGGAGTGCTGGCTCCCTCCTTCCTGGTACCATCTTGATAAGAGAATTATATAAGACCCTCCTGTAGGCCTTGCGGCGGTTCCATACACCAGCAATGGAACGTCCTGGACCATGGTCCCGGGCATATACGGGACCCACTGTAAACATTGTTCGTTGATACCCCCATTGGTTTTCAATAACAATCTTGCTTTACTCAGATGTGGATATATGTGCGCTGAGATGCTAGTTCACATATCTAGACATCAGGGTAAGACGAGTAATAATAATAATAAAAGATGCCAGCTTTGAATCCGTAGTATGCTTTGCCATGGTTGATTGTATCGGGTTTTACTTCAGATTTCCAGTTTTATGATTATTATACTATACCCGTTCATATCATGCCTTTCCACTTGTGTTCTATTCCACCAGTCTCCTGCTCTTATCTTATCATATCATGAGTATTTCCTACTTGATATCATTTGCTGTATATCTACTTGCTCCTGCATGTTTGTGCTCACGACATGATTTTCAATGTATATTTATGACTTGAATTTATTGGTACACATGTGCTTATCTCAGTACACCATCTGGCTTTCGCATCACCACTCGCCGAAGAGTTCTTACTCCTCTGGATCCTCATGTCCAGGTCTTGGAGCTTGGAGCATGTAGATTCTCCCAGTTGCTGATCAGAGTGGCGTGACGGTAGCGTGGATCCTCAGCAGACCGTCCAGAGTCCCATCCTTCCAGCCCCCCTGCTCGGCTCTAGAGTTTTCCTGTTATGACTCTGAGCCTCCATTTGTACTATTCATACATGTATATCACCTTGCATTCTCGCATTTGTACATGTTGGTGATGTAATATTATTGTAATATTTGTCACATCTGGTGATAACTTTGTAACTGTACTCATGTGTTGGAATATATAATGCACCACTTGCTTCCGTACTCTGATTCTTACTTGTACTGATGCTTAGCGCATATACGTAAGGGTATTTCTGACCTGCATATATACGTCGCAGTAACGTCTCCGTACCCGCCGGATCAGGGCGTTACAACCTTCCAATGATCTCTTTTTGCAGGAGCTTGCAAAGACTTTTTACCTCCATGTCTAACCTTTACCTGTCAGATCTTTGTGCAACCATCATCTGAAGAACTAGAAGTCTCCACCTGACCTGTAACCGTACTACCCTTCAAGTAGTAGAGATTTTCCAGGCGGACGCCCTTAACCACCATTGAGCCTTTGGTCATCTTGAGAACACCATCTCGTATAGATACCACAAAACCCAACGCTTTCAAAGTGTCAACAGAGATAAGATTCCTTGTGATTTGAGGTACATACCTCACCTCCTTCAATTCTCGTACTATCCCATCTTCCATCTTGATACGGACTGTACCCATCCCTTCTATATTACACGGATGATCATCACCCATGACCGTGTAACATCCATCTAACTTCTCAAAACTAGAAAATCAGGCCCTGTTCGGACACACTTGATAGGTGGCTCTAGTATCTAAGATCCACTTAGTATTATCTGAGTAATCAACTATAGGAGTAGTAACAGAGAGAGAATACCGATGAGTTTGAATCAGATCCATCCGCCTGTGCGAGATTCGCCTTGGTGTTTGACTCCATCTTCTTACCTTTGGCCTTCGCGAAATCAACTTTCCAGTGCCCTAATTCCTTGCACACAGCGCACTGATTCCTCTTCAGATCTCTGAAGTCTGATCTGGACTTTGATCTTCCCTGCTCATCTCTTCCCTTCCTATTGGAACTCCTACCTCTTACCGCCAATGTTTCTGCAATTGTGCTCTCTGAAGGGGACAGTCTATCCTGCCTCCTTGCTTCATAACTCACAAGAGAAGCAGACACCTCATTATAGTTAAGAAATTTTTTTCATTGATCAATGTAAGAATAAAGGTCTCATACTCTTCCCTAGGAAGAGAATTTAATAGGATTACCGCCTTATCCTCTTCATTAGTCTCCACATTCACATTAACTAGATCTGTAAGAAGCTTCGTGTAGTGATTTAAGTGTTCATTAATGGAGCATCCTCTTTGCATCTGAAAACTATAAAGCTTACTCTTCAACTGTAACCGCGATTCTATGCTTTTCGTCAGATACTTTTTCTCCAGGATCTCCCACAGCTGCCTCGCAGATATCTCATGCAACATATGATACTTGATATCTTGTGTCAAACAAGACCTGATCAAGCCACACGCCGTACGGTTCATCTTGTCCCAATCTTCTTCCGTTGTTGATGCGCGCTTCTTCTCCAACTGTAGAGTGTCTTCGAGGTTTGATGCCGTTAGCGCATCCATCACCTCACACCTCCGCATACCGAAGTTGTTCGTGCCGTTGAACTTTACTACATCAATCCTCAGCGGATGTGGATTCATAGATTTTCCCGATGATGTACCTTCTCAAGCAATCTTCTCAACTGATTCCTCAAAGTAATGCGGAAACAAATAGAGTTAGATAAAACAAACTAGATAAAGACAGGATCTTTACCTCCACGCGAAACCCTCGAAGAGTTTTCGAAACTATCTACTCCTTCGAATTGATTCCTCGAGCAATCTACACGCTGTTTTGAGATCGACACACGATCCCACAAATAGTCCCAACGCCACTCCGAGATCGACACACGATCTCCGCCAAACAACAACTGATGCCCTCAGAACCAACACACGATCCCACGACGAACTTGGGATGCTCTGATACTAATTGTTGTGCGCAGAACAACAACCTCTCTCTGAGGAATCCACCAACCAAGTGAAGACAGATGCAGCCGGAGATGTACCAAACAAGACAAAAACAGAAAATAATAGAGAAAAGCAATCAACACAGTATTTAACGAGGTTCGGCAACGTGTCTACGTCCTCGGGGCAAGAGAGAGATTTTATTGATTCAACAATCAATACAAAGTAATACAGAGGGATACTTGAGGGAACTTTCAGGGATACAACACATGAGGGCTTTAGCCGTTATTTATAGCCATAGAGTCCTTGGGTTTTAGGAAAACCTGATTGGATTCGATCCCAACTAGAAAAGAAATCCGAATCCAGAAAGGAAAGCCAAAAACGCGTTTGTCGGTCGACCGACCCATGTCCACGGTCGACCGGGCGGTCGACCGTACCCAAACCGAGAGCAGCCTGCTTTCAGTCGGTCGACCGTGCGGTCGACCGCTCCTTGCCACGGTCAACCGGGCTAAACCTGTGCATGTCGTGCACACCGGTTGACTGGTGCCCGGTCGATCGGCCTTCTCCACCGGTGCCCGGTCGACCGGCCTTCTCCACCGGTCGACCGGGCGGTCGACCGGGAGCTAACCTGGCCTGCTTCAATGCGTCGTCTTGCTCCTTTGTCTTCCGATCTCTGTGCTATCTTCTTCCATCTCCTCTATCTCCTCTCTCCCTTCACAAGCTACAGCGAGTTGCCATAGAACTTGCAGGTGACGATAGTTTGCTCCCCGGGAGATGCAGCGAAAGCTATGTTTCTGTTTCTCTTCAGCCCATTCCCAGCGAGATTGTTGTTCACAGTTCCACCAGGAAGAAGGAATGGGGTGTGTGTGTGTCTGTTGGGTGAACGTGTGTTTGTGCATGTAACCTGTCGTTTCACTTTCAAAGAAAAGAGTTCGGTTGTATAAAACAAGACTCTGTCCACTAGAATTGTATTCAAGAGAATTTGGTTGTGACTTTCAAGTGCAGACTCTTGTTTAGTCCCTTGTAACCTTGAGCTGACCATCAAAATAACAGGCAAGGATACGTTATGCAGAAATTCACACTTAAACAGAAGATTCATATTACTAAATCATGTAGGAGGAGGGGGACAAAAACAAGATTTATGTCACTTAAATGCCTACATTTATCCTAAAAATAAAAGAGATGTCTAGTTTTTTTTTCTAATTTTAATTTTTTATATAGTTTTGTGGTGTGCGCGCATAATAGCCAATTTTTTAATAGCAAGGTGTTTAGATTTATCCTCTAAAATTTTCTGAACGCACAGATTTCCAACTTTCTTGATGTAGGCTCCTGTCTCAAATTGTTCATTTGTAAGGTTTTTATCCAGATTTAAATATTTACCAAGAGAAGTTTTATCTTAATTTAGATTAGTTAATGTGAGAAGTCATTTCTAAATAGACAAAACAAATTCCACTTCCTATCTTTTGCTGATAGGAGTCAAACTAATGTTTTTTTTTATGTTTCAAACATATTTTAATAGAGGAATCTGGCGCAAGGGCTGGGTTGCTATCTATAATTGATGATTCCAATGATTTTTTTTTCCCCACCAAAGTGACGTTGGTGCTCACCCTTTTGACTGCTGACATAGACCCAAATATTAAAATTTACAAATCACTTTTTTTTTTGTTTTGAAAATTTTTTCTGCTATCACCTACTTCGCTCCATAATAATAATAAAAAAACTCAATTTCATAATTTTGTTCGCTACAGCCTCATTCACGTCAGCATAAACCGATTCCTTTCAACCACCACTTCTTTATATATTTTCATTTTCTTTTTTACTCTTCTCCATTGCCCTCGTCGTTGCTCTTCCCTTAACTCTGACCCCGACACAGAGTAATTCGCGGGTCGACCCAGACGAATAATTTTTCTTTTTAGGATTGACCTTTTGTAGATCTCTTTATTCGTGCTCGCGATGAGTTTCGCTTGTGTTTAGATCTGAAAAACATTAGGGATCATTCGATGTAAGTGGATAGGGTATGTTGATGGCGATGCTGATATGATGATTGCGACTCATGGTCGCAGTCCTCTGTGAAGATTAACTCAGAAATAAGACATTTTTGTGAGAATTGTGATATTGATCACAGACCTAATAAAGAGGGCTGCGACCATAGCACTCCTCACAAAAACTCAAAAATAAGACATTTTGTGAGGTGGCAGTCCCCTGCCATGACAACATTCCTCATAAAGACTAAATATAAGATATTTTTGTGAATACTGCAATCATGATCGTAGTCCTAATAAGAGGATTGCGTCATGGTCGCAATCCTATAAAGACTCAGAAACATGACATTTTGTGAGGACTGTGATTACATTTTATGAGGACTGTGTGTCACAATCCTCATAAATATTACATTTTGTGAGGATTGTTATCATGATTGCAGTCCTAAAAAATAGGGTTGCAATCATTTTGTGAGAACTGTGATCATAGTTGCAGGTCTCAGAAATAAGGCATTTTTGTGAGAACTGTGCTCATAGTCGCAGTCCTCTATGCTGCGATCATTTTGCGAGGACTGCGATTGAAAACTGCGACTATGATCGCAGTCCTCAAAAATATGACATTTTCGAAGCGGTCTGTTTTTTTAAGCGATTACTTAGGGGCATTTTTGTCTTTCACCGCTGATGAGCGCTTCAGCACTTGACATGTGGGTAAATATCCTTACTTTAAAAAGAAGATGGCTGAAGCGAATAAAATTATACGAGTGAGTTTTTTTTCCTAATTATGGTTTGACTTAGGTGGGTGAAACGAAATCCCCTTTTTGTTTTTCTTTTTTTTTTCCTTTCCCAGTATTTCTAATTCTGGAACATCTAATGAAATTTTTTGGCAGTTAATTATAAATTCTTCATCTGTAAGAAAAGGAGAAAACAATGATCACAAATATTATCTTTAGTTTAAGGACACTAAAAGCCAATTGGCTAAAAAACTGTGGAAGACATGTACAACGGAGACCTTTAATTATCTGCTCAAAACCCTTTTTGGTTAAAATCATAAGATTTTAATTTACTCCATAAATAAAGCTAATGGTCCTGTTCGGCTTCATGAATTTCAAATTACTTTTTTATAAAAAAGTTTTACCTCTCAAATTAAGTAATATTTTTTCTTTTAACTTTAATTTACTTTTCCTATCTAAAAACAATTTCTTCATTTACCCCCTCCAAAAAAAAAACACTTTCTTAGAACAAATATAAAAATAGTAAGCACTGCATAGAGACAAAAAAGTGCAGGAATTTAAAAAAAATTCAAAAAGAAGAATTATTTAAACTCATTTGAAAAAATTAAAGGGCTCAAAAAAATATTTAAAACTCAAGGGCCCAAAAACATTTCTACCAAAAATTAATTAGAGCTTACGTACTATGCTACCAACTAAATGAACAGATTCAATGAAGCGTATAAAGAAGCGGTGGGCAACAACTTCCAACAGCCCCCGTGATGATATCATTGCACATGTATGAAATTTGAACAGCTTGTCAAAAATAAGAACCCACTATTTATTTTTTATTATTATTTATTTATTTATTTGTGAGCTTGCCCACTTCCTTTTTCTCCTTTTGAGCCAAGCACCAAAGACAGCCCCTTTTCAAACGAGTTCTTTGGATTGCTGCATGCTCTCTTCACTTTCTCTTCTGCTGCCCTTGAGACCCTTTTGTCCAATACACTCCTTCTCCACTCTAAAGGTATATGATTCTTCTCTCAAATTTCATACTTTGGTTAGAATTTTCTTGTTATTGTTAGTGGGTAGTAGCATAAGAATACTGTAATGGAAGATTACATGTTTTTATATGTTGATCTTTGTTGATTGACTTTATATTGTGAAAGGCAGAATTTTTTTTTTTCCTTGGCAAATATGAAATTGAGGGTCCTTTTGATTGGGTTGTTGGTGATTTACTCTCTGATTCATCATTTCTCCCCACTTATTGGGCCAAATTCTTGGGGTTTTGTCTTGTGGGTATCTTGATGCCTTCTTCATTGTGAGCAATTGGGCATGAGATCATGTTATTGTTTAGGATATTTAAGTTTCTAATCTAAATAGTTTTAAGTTCACTTGTATCTTTGTTGTCCTAAAATTCAGAAGATTTTTCTCCCTTATAAAGCTGGCTGTGATGAGTGGGTACTTGGGTCTGTCAAAATTGATGAGGCCTGCTTTAATATGAAGAGCATAGTTCCATTGTGTGTTTCAAAAGGGTTTCAGACTTTGGAATTGAAGTGTGTGACCTAAGTAAATGAGTTGGAGAGGGTGAAGAAAATTGGACCTAGAACTTGTATTTATCAATGTGATAAAGGATATGATGATGCTCATTCTCGAGAGCAGTGGGTTTGATTCTGAAAATAGGCTTTTAGCACAAGAGGAAGACTTTGCTTTTGGATATTGTTTCAGATATTGAAATTTAATTATGCAGGGAGAACCCCATGTTATGTGTAGTGTTGCTCGTAAAGGTAGCAGTGGGTTTGATTCTGAAAATAGGCTTTTAGCACAAGAGGAAGACTTTGCTTTTGGATATTGTTTCAGATATTGAAATTTAATTATGCAGGGAGAACCCCATGTTATGTGTAGTGTTGCTCGTAAAGGTAGGTTTGTGCATTTAAATTCTATGTATGGCACAAGAAACCAGGAAAAAGTTTTCACCTTGATTGCTAGCTTATTGAACCAAGAAGCCATTTGGAGGTTTTGGCATGAAAAGCATGAAAGCTAACACCTAAGCACTTCAGTAGAATTATTCATTTGATCTTGTGAGAATTCTAATTTGTTCTGTATTTGTTTGTTCCTTGATAAGGTCCGGCCATTGGTTTTGCCGTTATCTAGATTGCTGATTGACCTTTTTGAAAGGACATGTGACCACAATGACCAAATTGTTGGTTTCCTGAACCTAGCGCACTAGTGCAATTCCTTGATATCATGAAAGATTATTCTGCCTCATCAAATTTATGGATGCAACTACTTTAGCTACTCTTTTAAGATAATTTTGTCACATCCCAATGGATGCTACCTCTGAGCCATTCTTTCATGATTTTTTGAGAAAATTTGGATCATACATGTCAAATTCCCCTCTTTAACCACACAACTCAACCGCAAACCTGATGCCTCAATCTCAATGATAGCAAGTCCGACAAAGATGGATCGTAGTCACAAGATTTGTGGTGTTCTAAGACGGGCCAAACAATACCACATTATGCTGAATTTGGGGCGTTATAGGCTAGATTTAGCATCTGACAATCTCTCAAACTTGGACCAAAATCGACTGCCTTGTGGCCTCAGTACTTTCAAGTATATCTCAAATCGCCAAATCTTCCGTCACACAGCTTGGCCAACCATTCCATGATCTGATCCAACCACTAAGTCTTGAGATCCAATGGTCTCCATCCCAAAGCATTCCCTCATGTTTCTGATCCTTGTTATGGTTGATCAGTGATCCTCATGCTACATCAAAAGGTTTTTGCCAATCTGGGCTAGCGCTATTGGCTGACCACAACCTCCCGACCAAGAGTGAAGCCTCCCTTGCAGTGGTGGCGGTGGAACCTTCTGGTGCTTGAAGGCTGTCGATCCATCATGTATCAAAGTACCGGAGGCAGTGTGATCGAAGGGGAAAGAGAAGTAGCTAAAAAGAAGGTCAACATGCAACTTGGTACAGGTCAGGTGATTGACCAGTTGACCACACGTGTTCCCTGTTTAGATTACTGTTCATAAACCGCTAGTTTGGACAAGTTGACTCTCCAATTTCCTGTCAATCTTAATTTAGGTCTAAATTAAACTTAAAATTTTATAGATTTGGTTGAATCTTTAAATATGCGGATGAATATGAGTACTTAAGATTTTCTAACATGTTAGAGATGTTTAAGAGGCTATAAGTATGATGCTTCAAGAGTTTTATGGGATGTACAAAGTCGTTCTCAACCCCTTGGTTCTCCTTTCTTTTTGGTGTGCGGTCTCTTGTAGTCTTGTAGATTAAAGATGGTCAATAGTGTTAGGCTGGGTTCCATTGGGACAGGAGCTACAGGGATGAAGGCTAGAACCAGAGAATAGCTTGTTGTTAAAGGGGGGATGCCATCCTTAACAAGTGATTGGAGCAAATGTTCTTCATTGTAATAGGTCTCTTGTATTGCCATGGTTTCTTAATGGGATTTCTTGTATTTAGTGAGTGTGAAGGTAGAGGGAAGGTGGTACCTCATACGAGGGGTTCTCCTTTATTTATAGAGATTAGGTACTTGATTATAGAAAAATCCTTATAAATATTACATAAATAACTTTTGCTACTCAAATATGTTGTCTTAACTTGGATCATAGATGTCAATCATGTCCAGCCTTCTACAACACTTTAGTAAAGGTAGCACTTTAGTAAAGGTATCACCAAGCTGACAACTAGACGTAACAAACAAAGTGACTATCTGATATTGCATCAAAATATCTCTGATAAAGTGTTAATGAACTTTAATATGATTTGTCCTCTCATCAAAAGGGTTATTTGTAATGCACATAACTGCCTGTTGGTTTGTCATAGAAGACATCTATCATGAAGAAAAGACTGAATCCGCTACATTTTACAAGGAGTTTGACCATAGGCGAGAGGAGCATATCAGCACCAAGAGGCCACCAGTGCCCTCATCCCCCTTAAGGCGGCCGCTCTCCTCATTTCTATAGCTAGGGCTCAATGTCTATTCTTCTTAGTAAAAATATGCCATTTATGATTTTTAAGGACGCTAAACTTTAAGTATGCAGATAAGCATGCAAGATGATTTTCCAAAGGGTTGCTTCATGTGGCTTGGCAAAACGTCTAATAAAGTAGTGACTTCCTTTAGGGTCAAACATGCCTATGAAAATACAAACACTTAAACACAGGAGACATATCCCTTTCTTTCTGTGCATGGATACCCGATACTTGGATCATACGTGTCAAATACATCTTTTGGATATAAAGCTAAAAATCTGTTAAGTACTTGGGGCGTGTTTGGATATGTATCCCAGATTAATAAATCAAATCTGTTGAATGATGGGTTCGCCATTCAATATGATTTGTGAAAGCGTCAATGAATAAAGAACGATTATTAAAAAAAATATTATATGGCTTTAAAAATTACGTTAAAGAATATAACTTTGTTTAAATAGTCTATATCTATCGACTTAGCCGTGCCATTTTGCAGTTTTTCAAAGAATTTTAATATCACATTCCAAATCTGTATCCTTTTGTATGCTGTATCCAGGTGGATCATAGGTTTTGTACAAATTCAGCCAGGATCATAAAAATAAGGCTTTGAGGTGTCTTGTGGGTAATGACAGCAATGGAGGCCAAGAAATTGTGGAGATTCTGCAAAAAAGGTTACAATTCACACTTTCAATGCAGAGTGTAGAATCCAATATGAGATACCACCCTCAAAGCGTAACTGTATGAGAATTTGTGGCATATCACCCTCAAAGCGTAACTGTATGAGAATATTTCTAGTTGTGGCACAAGGAAAGACTGATCAATTGGGATACTTCTTGATAGAAGGATAGCTGATGTGTTTAGATGGTCATCTGTAGCCCTCCATGCATAAAAGAGAACTTTGGGATTGAGTGTGTGTTAATGTCAAATGGGTTAATGCCAAAGTTAGCATGATTCCCGAAGTATCTAGTGAGTGGACTTGGGAGTATAACAAGCAGCTATTTAAACTTCCAAAAATAGCATCTCTTTCATTAGATGAGAAGACCATGATACTTTAAACAGCCAAACTTCCATTGGTTTAGTGAAGTAGGTTAGATGTGGACCATTGCTTGTTGGGGATAATGGGCAGAACCTTTTTTTTTTTTTTTTTTTTTCCTTCTCCTCCTCCTTTTGGTAGTACAAGAATTAGCTTATCTGACCCTCCTGATTTTTCACTCCCAGTACCATTGGCCTTAAAAATAATTGGTGAATTTGGCATGAACCTTCAAAATCTTGTCTAAGAAATTCTTGAGCTGACCTTCAACTAGAGATCTCCCATACAGTCGAGGATCTGAGAACAGAATATGTAATTGAGCCAATATAGTAGAAGATAAATTATCCGTTTTGCACCCCTTCTCGTTCTCTATTAGTTCGTTAGTCCATACTCAAACTGCAAGTGTTGTCATTCTTGTAGAACACCACCCAAATGGCTCGATCAGCACTGGATGAGATGACAGAGACCGGTGCTTTCAACCGCACACCATCAACCTTCCGCAATTTTATTTCGAAAGATACGGCATCTCAATTTCCTGCAGAATCTGGAAGATATCATCTGTATATATCATATGCATGCCCTTGGGCATCCAGATGTCTATCCTTCATCAAGCTCAAGGGCCTTGACAAGGCAATCTCTTACACGGTAGAACTCTCTTTAAGCTTGTCATCTATCTCTTTTGTTGCAAATAATATCTTAAATATGGTATAATATGTTTGGCAGTCAGTCAAACCAAAGTGGGAGAGGACCAAAGAGACTGATGAACATTTTGGATGGGTCTTTCCTGTTTCTAGCACTGAAGAACCTGGGGCTGATCCTGATCCTCTGAACGAAACTAAAAGTATCAGGGAGCTATATGAGCTTGCTAGTTCAAATTATTCTGGAAAATTCACTGTTCCGGTCTGTATCTTTTTCTTTCTTTCTTTTTCTTTTTTGGTTTACATGTCCAAGCTCATTATTCTAGGAAATACACTTTTCCTGTGTAGCTTATTTTTTTGTTTGTATGTCCAAGGTTTTACCGTTCCTTTGTACTTTTTACCAAATGTTTCTATTGTAACACTGTACATGGCAGGTTCTATGGGATAAAAAACTGAAGACAATTGTGAACAATGAGAGTGCGGAGATAACGCGCATGCTTAACAGTGAATTTAATGAAATAGCAGAGAATGCTGAATTGGACTTGTACCCCTCTCACATGCAAAAAATGATTGATGATGTGAATGAATGGGTTTATGATGCAATAAACAATGGTGTTTATAAGTGTGGTTTTGCTAAGAAACAAGGGCCTTACGATGAGGTGATTGATTAGCTATAGTGACATAGAATTCAAAGTTTATGATTACTATCTAGCATGTATATAACTTTGTTTTCCTTGCTAAGAATGATGTATCTTGCCTGATATGTTACATGCAGGCTGTAGCTAAGTTGTATCAAGCTCTGGACAGATGTGAGGAAATACTAGCCAAGCAGAGGTATATCTGTGGGAATGTACTGACAGAAGCTGATATCCGTTTGTTTGTAACTCTTATAAGGTTTGATGAGGTATGGTTCTCTATTAAGTTTATCATTTTCCAGTGATTTTCTAAATCCTAACATAAAGTAATTTCTAACACTTGCAACTTCTACTTGATAAAATTCAAAGCACTTGACATTTGCAATTCCCAACTGATATTTCGTAGTGAAAGTCCATCCCTTTCACAAGGAAAGATTGGTTCTTCTCAACTCGACTCTAACTTGCCCCCCTATACTTTATGTTCTACTACCTAGTACCTCCATGGATGGGGGATTTAGCATATTGATCAAATTAGGGAGGCGTTCTCTTTTAGAAAAGTAAAAGGGAGATGTGTGGGGATTTTTCTTCTCTTGTTAAATAACTAGCGTGCTTAGTAAGGCAGTTGGCTGCCTTGGAGTATGTAATCTTTTGCCAGTTCATCATCTCTCTACTTGCCAAATGGTAGTGGCTGCTATTACCTGATTACAAAACTCCTTGGGCTAAGCTTGTTTGTCCTAATTACTATAGGCTGGGACGGTGTCAGGATGTACCCAACTTTCTGCGGCCACATTTTGCCTTTTTGGTGGAGTGTCCTCATAGCGACCCGTGCTTTACTCAGCAATGAGTTGATAGTAGGAAAACACAAAACACTTTGGTTTAGACCATTCAGTGGTAATCCGGAATTTGGCTCCATTGTTGTTCCCTTGTCCATTTTCTCTTTTGCCTCTGATCCGGCAGCTCGCCTCCCTTCCCAGTCTAAGTGATTAAAGGTAATTGTTTGAACCCCAAAATCCAGGAGATGTATTTCTTCCAACTTTTCCCTCATTACACCAATTACTGGCATTGCTCAACCTCCACAAGTGGATGAATAGGACAGATCACAGATGCTCGAAGCTAAAAAATGATAAGTTCTTGTATAGTTCACTCTATAATCTTGTCAACAACTCCACTCCTATCCCTCATCTCCACAACATATGGACTGCCCCTGCTCTTCCCCATCAGTTAAATATCTTCCTATGGTTAGCCTACCTCAATAGGCTTTTCACTATAAAACAACCTGATCAAGTTTAATTGACCTCTCAGCCAAAATCGTCTCTTCTGTGGTGCTGATCAAGAGACGGCAGGTCATATTTTCACTCAATGCAACTTATCCCTTGGAAGTTTGGTCCTCCATCAAACTCTGTTTTTGCTCGTCCCAGCCTTTTCCAATGTTTACTCCAGCTCATCTGTTTGAGCATTGGATTTTCTGGTGGAAACAGCATATCACACTCTCTTTCTAAACAGCTAGGTTTCTTATCCTAAGGTACTTGCTGGTCGATTCAGCAAGAACACAACAGACTATTCCGCAACTGAGCTTCCCAGCCTTCTTCTTTCTGATCTTTGTCGCTAGAAACCTGCTTTACTTCCCTTTTAATATTTACTTATGCTGAAACTTCACTCTCAAATTCTAGCTATCTGCTCTTCGTCGCATTAATAATTATTTCAATAATATTATTGTGCAAAATTCACTGGCTCAACTTTCAATCATGCACATAGTAGGAATGATTGTCTTGTCCTTCATAGACTTGTGAACTAATTGTTATGGTATTGCAGGTCTATGCTGTTCATTTCAAGTGCAACAAGAAGCTCTTGCGTGAATATCCAAATCTGTTTAATTACACCAAAGACATATACCAAATTCCAGGCATGAGCAGCACGGTCCACATGGATCACATAAAGAAGCACTACTATGGAAGCCATCCTACCATCAACCCATATGGAATTGTCCCCATCGGTTCCAATACAGACTTCTCTTCTCCTCATGACCGAAAAAGATTTGGCCGCTAGAACTTTCGTGCTTATCAGGGCATTGTGCTGATAGTTTCTTTTTAGTGAGTGCATAATATGTATGTGCTTATTACTCTGATGTTTGTCGTGTAATGTATCCTATACATGCCCTCAGCTTTCTGGTTGAGTTAAATAAAACCTCTGTTTAATTTCTTGAATTATAAGTCTTCAACTTGTTGTCTTTCAATGATCAGGGCTGGTCAAATATTTATGATTCAAAGTTCCTGGATTGTTGTATCCATTATTGCAAAATGACATATTGTCTATGAAGATTTGCATCTTCAGGTAGCTCCTTGCAAAAGGTTTATTGCTTGCCATTTTTAGGTAGGATCTGTGTGCGCGTGCGCGCAACACCTCTCCCCTCTCTGATCATAAATCGCTCAGATGGCAAAATTGAAATGGTTACATTGGAGTAGAGCCATCACAAACTGTACTAACTTCCCAGTGTAACTTAAGGGCCAGCTACAATTCCCTGGAGATTTGACATGGCCAACCTTATTCCACCAAATATGATGATTTCAATACATTCTCATACTAAAATCATTCATATATCACCCTATTGTGCCATCTTCAATCTGTACTTGAGAAAACTCTGAAGTAAGCATAGCATAGCATAGCAGAAGGAAGAAATAGAACCAACAATCTGAATTTTATTGATAAATTTGAATTACTCCTCTGATATCACCACAGCTGAAACTGCCACTTAATCTCACTATAACACCACCAAATCTGATTCACACTGCAACCAAAAACTCGAACTTATTCACTGAAATGGTGCTGCTACATTTTCTGTGAGCATATCATGTATAAGCACAGCTGCCAAAACCTGCAAATAGGATCATTGCATGAATTTTTGCATGATCAAAAACTAAAATCAACTGGAAAATTTTGAGGCAATGTTAGTTTGGTTGGTTGTGACAATGAGAGCAGAGTTCTTGAAGTTGCAGTTCCAGTAGTTCGGGAGCGTGCGAGATGAGGGTATCAGGGTACAAGCAAGGGCAGCCCTTCTGCAACACTCTGCAGTCCACCTAAGAGCAGGCGTAGTTGATGTTGCCAAGAAGAGTTGCTTCGTCCGTCGAAGGCTTGGCAACACACCAAGTTTTCTGCAATAACATGAGAAAATATTTGTTCTATAGATAATATGTGGTTAATATTTTTTATTTTCCTTTTCTTTTAGTACCTGTCCCTCAGCTGATGTTAGAGCTGCCCTGTCAAAGAAAATTAGTGGAGATGAGTAACTGAAAAAGACAACTGATAATTTTAGATATGAAAAAGAGTGATCACATCAGAATAGATGCATAAGTTTAGGCTTATACAGTGTCTAGACTCATATGGTGAGAAAAATATTCGGGTAATTTCTATGACAGACTTGCCTTCTGGTGAAATGAGATGCAATATTTATGCAAATCAATGATTACCCATTTCAGGTTAAATGCCAGTTTCTGAAGGGAGCAAGAGTTACATTTCAGTATGCAAAGAAGAGAAAAGTGAAATGTGAAGGCGAAATCAGCAATCTGAGGTGAAAAGAAGCAGGATGACCGCGGCTGGTGAAAGAGATGTTGAGATTCACATGTTGAGAACAATATAGAGTTCAGTAATTTCTATGAAAGGTTTGCCTTCTAGTGAAAGGGGATGCAACATCTATGCAAATCAATTAATACCCATTTCAGATAAACTGTCGAATTCTGAAGTAAACTAATTAAATTTCAGATAAACTGTCGAATTCACAGAAGGAAAGAAGTGAAATATCATGAAGGCAAAATCAGCAACAGGAGATGAAAAGAAGCGGGATTAGGATTAGTGCAGCTGAGATGAGAGAGAAATGCTGAGATTCCTAAGGGGAGAAAAATTAAGGTTTCAGTGATTTCTATGAATGATTTGCCTTCTAATGAAATGAGATGGAACATTTATGCAAATCAATGAGCACCCATATTTCAGCTTAAATGCCAGAGTTACAATATTTCAGTATGCAAAGAAGAAAGAAGGGAAATGTGAAGGCAAAATCGGCATCCTGAGGTGAAGAGAAGCAGGATGAGTGCGACTGAGACGAGGGAAAGGGATGGGAATGCTTCAGCTCCTCCTGCCATTCTTCTAACTCTCTCTGTTGAGCAACAAGAAGAGGAATGAGAGCTAATTGTGCATACATTGAGTTCTAGCTTTTATGGTGGTTTGAGAGGAGAAAACAACAACGGTTTTATAACCCTCTGATCCTTGATGTACGTATCACAGTATCAGTGCTTAATACGGCGTACAAAGTTGATTTGACCGTTTTGATAGTCAAATTGAGACGATTTCAGTTTCAGATATTATTTTCTAATATTTTAGATATTTTAGAATTTTCTGGATTTTTTCTAAATTATTTTTGAAAATCTCCAAAATCGGTGTCGACCAATACCGATAATCGGCTCTACTATTTTTAATTCACAAACGGAATTGAATTTTGAAAATTTGCTTTCACCTTGTGTCTTAAAATCGTATTATCTACGTTATGGTATTTTTGAGGATTTTTCTGAATTTATCAAAAATCGGGCTAAATCAGTGTCGCCCAATATCGGGCGATATATTCCAGAATTTTAACTTGCAAACCGGATTTTATTTCATGAATCTAATTTCACATTACTCCTCAGCGTAATATTTTCAATTTTATGTAATTTTTGAGAACTGTTCTAAACTAGTCAAATTTGACCCTATTAAAATAATATAAAACTTCATATTCTGTTTCTTTTTCTTTTTCTCTTCCTTTTTCTTCTTTCTTCTCCCCAAGTTTTCCCACCGCCTTACCTCCACTTCCATTCTCTTCTCCCTCTCTCTATTTATCTGTTTTCTCTCTCTAATTACTTTTTTTAATTAACCTCTCTCTAATCGTCTCTCTCTCCCCCTTTCTCTCCAGTGACTCTCTTTCCCCTCTCCCCCTTTCTCTGTTCAAGCCTGAGGAGAGGGTTGACCCGCCGTCGCTGTGAGAGCAAGTCTCCAGTGAAAGTACACCTAGAGGGGGGTGAATAGGTGTATGGTAATCTAATGACAAATGATGCAGAATTGAAAACTAATTGCAACACACTTAGTGTAACTAAAGAGTGTAGCCGAATTCCCGGTGAAGGGCTCTGGATTATCTCCTCTAAATTCTTCTAAATAAGAGTTGAGGTGCTATATAAAACTCTCTTGGTTCAACACAAGTGAGGCACACAAACAATACCAAGCATATAAAATATGAGCAATATGAATCAATGCAAGATATAAAAGAGAGAGTTTAGAGATAGTGGATCAATCACAAACACCAAGATATGTTTCGAGGTTCGAGCTACTGCTCTACGTCCCTGCCTTTACACAGAAGTATTTTCACTAATGCGTCCACACAGGACTTCCCACACAGGGAACCTCCAGTGAGGATTTGGGTAATACAACTTTGGAGTACACAACTCCTCTCTCAAACAACCACAACTCTACACAAGAGGCAAGGCACTAAGCCACATAAGATCAACCTCTCAATAGAGGGATATGGCACTAAGCCAAACAACAATCACCTCTCACTAGAGGGATAGGCACAAAGCCAAAATAACAACCTCAATCACCTCTACACTTAAAGGGATACCAACACAATTTCCACAATCACCTCTACACAAGAGAGATAACAACAAACCCAAATAAAAGAAGGTTTACAACTCTTGGGGGTCTCACTAAACCACAAACCAATTTTTCTCACAAAATAAGGATCCTATAGATATGATAGCTCAAATGTGAGAATACAAGGTGTTTGGAAAACAAATCACAAAGAAAAATACTTGAGAAAACAATTAGAATAAGATAGCAATGAAGATCAAAACCAATATCCCAAAATACTCTATTTTTCTTTTATTTTTCCAACCCTTAAAAACAAATAAAGATAAATCCTTTTTAACCAAAAACTCTTTTAAAACTTGTTGTTAAAACACTTAAGAAGATGAGAATTTTTGCTCTTTAAATTCTTAATCAAAACAGCCCCAAGGATGGGTATTTATAACCCATCAAAAATCTAGCCGTTGGACCAAAGACAGCAGAAGATTCTGCTGTCGTCGACACGGCCAACGGTCGAATTTTCGACCGTTGTGCCATCGGTCAACCGCCCCGGTCGACCGAGGCCTGGATACAGAGAGCAGAGCTCTCCGCCGGTCGACCGGGGCCAGATCCAGCGAGCAGAGCTCTCTGGGGTCGGTCGACCGCCTCTCCAACCAAATGGCCTGTGCACGTTTGTGCACATCGGTCGACCAGACCGGTCGACCGACGTCTGCCTCCGTCGACCGCCTGGTCGACCGGCAGAAGGTCAGGTCACATATTTTTGTGGATTAAAAACTTGGTCTTTTAATATCAATTAAATCCCATAAAATCACATAAATTTCACAAAAATAAGTTCTTATAAGATTTTGAAATACAAATATGTGTGACTAAAATTCAACATATATTATAAACAATTTGAACCATTTTTGTGATATTGAAATTTGACTTAAACACAAAATCGGTATTTTCCAAAAATCAAACTTTGAAATGGAAATCCGATTTTCTCCAAAACTCATGTAAATACAAAAACATGATATTGAAACAAATTTGAAGCATATTGTATATGGATAGAATCTAATATACATATAGGATATATATCCATGTTTTGACATGAAATCCAAAACCGGTTAAACCGAAAACCAAAAATATACTTTAAACTTGTGTGTGTATGTGAACTTGAGCATATAAATACTATCTAATCTTTACACAATATGTAAACAACTAAACTAAACAAATTGATGTCTTCTTGTAGAACTCCTTCTTCAAGACGACTCGATCCAAACACGATCCAACGAGCTTGACTCCAACCGAATACTAGATGCGATCTTGACGCTCGAGCTCTTGAATCAACAGTGAAAGCTCCAAAACTCCTTTGTTGAAGCCAAACAACTACTAATATTTTGGTCAATCACTGAAACTATTTAAACACAAGATTATTAGTAAACTATAGCTACATGAGTTAATCATCATCAAAACTAGAGTGATGGGCCTCTAGGCCAACAATCTCCCCCTTTTTGATGATGACAAAACTCATGGAGTTATATATGCATGGATTAAAGTTAAGCTTCATAGAAGCTCCCCCTTAACTTATGCATATTAATAAACATAAAGATTTTCAATGAAGTGCATAAAACACAAACAAGATATATATGCATTAAACAAGAAAATAAACATACATATATAAAATCTCAAAATTCTTCTCTCCCTTTTGTATAAAACAAGGAATGAAATAAACATGCATATATAAAACTCCAAAATTCCTATCCCCCTTTTTGTCAAATCATTAATAAAGGGGCAAAAACAAATCAAATAATAAAGATATATATGCGATATACATTCATGAAGAGGAGAGACGTAAAGTTAACTCCCCCTGCATGCATGCATTACATGAAAAAGAGATGACTAAACCCTAATCACATAACACATAATATACAATATATAAAAGGAGATGTGAAGCTCTCTCTACACACATGTACTACATACCAAAGAGAGGTCAATCACTTCAATATGAAATACACTCAACATGAATCTATATATAGAGAAGATGTTAAGCTTCCCTTGCATATAAGCAATACATATCAAACCAATACCAATTGAAAAATATACCAATTTATGATAAAGGTATATATCAAAACATTATGATACCAATTTATGATATCAATTGAAAATAAACAAAATTTTTAAGATACCAAATGATACCAATTGAAAATATCTTGTAAATTTTTGATACCATTGAAAAGTAAACATTGTACGTTTTTTATTCCAGTTGAAATATATATATATTGTAAATTTTGATACCAATTGAAAGTAAAAACCAATTGAAAATACAAATCATATTTCTTTGAAAATACAAATCATTTTGCAATAAAGATACCAAATTGAGAATAATACCAATAAGATTATTGATACCAATATTAAAATGTTAGCATATACCAAAACAAAGCATTTTTCATCATAAAGAGTGGGAGTAAGATACCAATTGAAAATAAAACCGATTGAAAGGTAAAACAAGAATTTTCTCCCCTTTATGAAATACTAATAAAAATGATGCATAAGTTTGTATAAGATACCAATTGAAAAATAATTATCATTAAGGAGTAAATCAAGCTTAGCATAACCATAATTTGTGCTTTAAGATGTAAAAATATTGTAAGCACAATCAAATCATATATATATGTATGAAAATGTAAATACCAATCGAAATTGATACTATTTAAAGTTTGAAGCAATACATATATAGAAAACACAAATATGAGTAACAAACTTAAGAATATCAATTGTGATACCAATTGAAAATACAATGAGGATCAAGTGTATAACCCATACTACCTCCCTATTCATGCACATGTTTAAGTAGATTTTCAATTTTGAGCATACAAGGCATGGTCCGCCCATCCAGTCGTCCTTCGAAGGAAGGGGTTTTCAAAAATATGAATTTGAAAATAATTTTAGTATAATTGAAAACTCTTCCAAAATGAAGAAATACACAATTAGTTTTATGATAATCTTGAAAACTAGTACGAAGTCCTTCAAGTAAAGAATAAAATAAGTATATATCCATGAAAATATGGAAATCACTCAACAATTGACACTCAAAATCTATAAAGCACATATAAGACTCATGAAAACAAAGTCATGAGAAAACATCAAGTAATGTGAGTGTACAAAGTCATGTAATCAATAAAATCATGAAAAAGGCATTTAAGCTTAATTATGAAATTCCTTCTCAAAAACATAAAAATTATCAAAACTAAATAGGCTTAAAGGTATATGTATGTTTTGTCTAAACTAGAAGTATACATACATATCTTAAACACAAATGCGTCCATAATAGAATTTTGCATAAAAAGTAAGTGACTCAAAGGTGTACATATATATCTTAAAGTTTTGACAAAATTGACATATACATGAAGCTAAATATATTTTCATGAAAAACATGTACAAAATGGGGAATACATGTCAAAATGCACGAATCATCAAAACTAGGCTATACTAGTACATATAATGGGTACAAGTGAGCAATTAAGTACAAACATACAAAAATCAAATGTGGCTCATTAGTTGTACAAGTATCTACACAAGTTTTAATAAAACTACATCTTAAACATGTAATCAAAACATGAAGTATAAATGAAAACATAAACCAATATAATCATTAAGTAAATGCACAAGTCTTAGAGTAATGATATACATAATAGTTAAACTATAGTGAGAACACAAAATATGGATCCATATGAATGTGGGTGTATCTCAATTACTATACATGTATGTCATAAGTCTAAATAACATGGCATTTAATAACAATCATGAAAAACTAAAACATGCTAAAAATCAACAATATGAAAGCATGTAAACTAAATGAGAGTTAGAGATAGTTACCAAAATCATTAGGGCTAATCTCTAGATCTCTAAACCATGATGGTCCTCCCACCAAACTCCCCTTGAAAGTGATGCATCCAAAAGTGTTACCATTTTAGCTCGGAACGCATCCACCATCAAGGCATCATTACTCTCACGTCAAGTGATAGCTCACACCTACATCAAATAAAATAGGAGTGGATTTTGATACCCATACTCTATTGGGTCCATGGGAGTTAGCACCTTTCCTAACCCAAACAAATATATTTGCAAAATTTACATTATGTACTCTATCATAACAAAACTTTACAAGATGGCCTTACGTCCACAATGTGTGCATGTGTACACATGAGCATACATGGTATTTTGTGTATGAATGTGAGAAGCATGTGTATGCCGTGATTTGTGTGCAAGCATAGGAGGAGCATGTTTCTTGTGAAACATGGATTTCAACCGTGTGTGGTTCATAGCACATTGGCTCAAAGTGGAGCCCAAACAACCAACACTCTTCTTTAGCATAGTTATATTATTTTCAACTTTAGAAGAATAGGTGGAGCATGCAATAGAAACATTAGATGGTGAAGTAATATTAGCATGGCAAACATGTGAATCAATATAATTTTTTAAAGAAATATTTTTCTTAGAAACCAAATCTAGTTCTTTTGAAATTGAAGCAATTTTATTTTTTAAAGATTGGTTTTCTTTTAAAACAATTTCAAGTTTTGAAGATAAAACCTCATTTTTTCTTCAAAACATCATCACAATTATTTTTATTCTTTAAAATTTTATTTTCATTAAGAGTAAGTTCAAGTTGGGATTTCAATGAGTCCCTTTCATTAGAAATCTCATCCCTCTCTTGCAAAGCTAAATTAAGTTTTGAAAACAAATCCTTATTTTCTTTATTTAATTTAATATTTTTTTCAAAACTTGATATTTTTCAAGCAAGTTGTCACACACTAAGATAGTTCTTCATTAAGAGCATCAGCATTCATGTAATCATCATAAGAAGAACTAGCATCATCTAGTTAAGTATCCGAGTTTATCTCAAGGGAGTCATTCCCTTGGATCATGTAGCAATGTTGGTCGGACTCATATCCTCTAGATTCCTCCTCCACATAATTTGGCGTTTGAAGCTTTGGAGAGGTCTAAGTGTTCCACACTGCAAAAGCGGAATCACAATGAAAATCATACATAACCACACTGCAAAAGCGGAATCACAATGAGAAACCATACATAAATATTCTTTACTTAGAGTGCATCTAAGTGCCTCTAGGGCTTGTGCATTGGCCTCTATATGCTTGTTATTATAAAGATAAGATTTCTTGGTAGGGCAAGGTGAACATGCATACCTAAGGTTTTAAGGTACATGGACATCTTAACTTTCCAAACATCAATGTTGGAAGTATCAAACATGGGAGGGGTCATGAAGTCCATGAGTGTGTGTAAACAAATAAGTGTGCAAATGCAATATTAGATTAGCAAATCAAGATCTCACTCCTAAGTGGTTAAACCTAATATCAGGAGCGTAGGCTCTCATAGCAATTGAAAGTACACCTAGAGGGGGGTGAATAGGTGTATAGCTAATCTAATGACAAATGATGCAGAATTAAAAATTAATTGCAACATACTTAGTGTAGCCAAAGAGTGTAGCCGAATTCCCGGTGAAGGGCTCTGAACTATCTCCTCTAAATTCCTCTAAATAAGAGTTGAGGTGCTATATAAAGCTCTCTTGGTTCAACACAAGTGAGGCACACAAACAATACCAAGCATATAAGATATGAGCAATATGAATCAATGTAAGATATAAAAGAGAGAGTTTAGAGATAGTGGATCAATCGCAAACACCAAGATATGTTTCGAGGTTCGAGCCACTTCTCTACGTCCCCACCTTCACACAGAAAGATTTCCACTAATGCGTCCACACAGGACTTCCCACAGAGGGAACCTCCACTGAGGATTTGGATAATACAACTTTGGAGTACACAAGTCCTCTCTCAAATAACCACAACCTCTACACAAGAGGCAAGGCACTAAGCCACACAAGATCAACCTCTCAATAGAGGGATTGGGCATTAAGCCAAACAACAATCACCTCTCACTAGAGGGATAGGCACAAAGCCAAAACAACAACCTCAATCACCTCTACACTTAGAGAGATACCAACAGAACCTTCACAATCACCTCTACACAAGAGGGATAACAACAAAACTAAATAAAAGAAGGTTTACAACTCTTGGTGGTCTCACTAAACCACAAACCAATTTTTCTCACAAAATAAGGATCCTATAGATAGGATAGATATGATAGCTCAAGTGTGAGAATACAAGGTGTTTGAAAAATAAATCATAAAGAAAAATACTTAAGAAAGCAACTAGAATAAGATAGAAATGAAGATCAAAACCAATTCCCCAAATACTCTATTTTTCTTTGATTTTTCCAACCCTTGAAAACAAATAAAGATAAATCCTTTTTTTCCCAAAAACTATTTTAAAACTTGTTGCTAAAACACTTAAGAAGATGAGAATTTTTGCTCTTTAAATTCTTAATCAAAACAGCCCGAAGGGATGGGTATTTATAACCCATCAAAAAATCTAGCCGTTGGGCCAAAGACAGCAGAAGATTCTGCTGTCGGTCGACCCGGCCAACGGTCAGATTTCTGATCGTTGTGCCATCGGTCGACCGTCCAGTTGACTGAGGCCTGGATACAGAGAGCAGAGCTCTCTGCCGGTCGACCGCCAATCGACCGGGGCCAGATCCAGAGAGAAGAGTTCTCTAGCGGTCGACCGGGTCGGTCAACCGCCCCTCCAGCCAGATGGCATGTGCACGTTTGTGCACATCGGTCGACCGGACTGGTCGACCGACGTCTGGCTCGGTCGACCGCTCGGTCGACTGGCAGAAAGCCAGGTCACATATTTTTTGGATTAAAAACTTGGTCTTTTTAATTTCAATTAAATCCCATAAAATCACATAAATTTCACAAAAATATGTTCTTATAAGATCTTTGAAATACAAATATGTATGACTAAAATTCAACACATATTATAAACAATTTGAATCATTTTTGTGATATTAAAATTTGGTTTAAACACAAAATCTGTATTTTTCAAAATTAAACTTTGAAATGAAAATCCGATTTTCTCCAAAACTCATGTAAATACAAAAACATGATATTGAAACAAATTTGAAGCATACTGTATGTGGATAGAATCCAATATACATATAGGATTTTTGACATGAAATTCAAAACCGGTTAAATTAAAAACCAAACCAATATACTTTAAACTTGTGTGTGTATGTAAACTTGAGCATATCAATACTATCTAATCTTTACACAATATGTAAACAATTAAACTAAACAAACCGAGGTCTTCTTGTAGAACTCCTTCTCCAAGACGACTCGATCCAAACACGATCCAACAAGCTTGACTCCAACCGAGTACTAGATGTGATCTTGACGCTCAAGCTCTTGAATCAACAGTGAAAGCTCCAAAACTCCTTTGTTGAAGCCAAACACCTACTAATATTTTGGTCAATCACTGAACTATTTAAACACAAGATTATTAGTAAACTATAAGTACATGAGTTAATCATCATCATAACTAGAGTGATGGGCCCTGGGCCAACAGCCAGTGCTCTGGGCCGACGCTGGTCGCGCCCGCAGCCGGGGCGCCCCCCCAATCCTCTTCCTTCTTTTCTTCTCCTTCTTCTCCTTCTTATTCTTGTTGTGCTTCTCTCTCTCTCCCCATCTCTTTCCCTCTCCTTCTCTCTCGTTCTTTGGGCGTCGCCGTCGGCGGGGCGACGCCGGCGAGGCGGGCTTACCGTCGCCGGCTTGTGCGCCCTCTCTCGTTCTCTCTTTTTCCTTCTATTGGGTTTAAACCCAATAATGTTAATACAAACCCATTAACCCAAAGAAACCCAAACCCGCATCCAAACCCATATAAGGTAAATTTACACCCCTATTCATGTATACTATTTGCATTTTAATATATGTATTACATATTTAATCTGTATATGTGGTTTCTAGTGTTCGGGTGATAACTGGAGCATCAGGAGTCCGATTTGGATGATTCTGGAACTGTTGCGATCGTGAAAAAGAGAGCTACCTTCTTAGGGATATTTTGTGAGTGTTTTCTTTTATAAATTCTATTTATTGTGTTTAATGAAATTGGTTGATTACTTTATTTAATAAATCTTGATTATAGGTAAAGCATTATAAATATTATTTAATAAAATATAGTTATCGATAATCACTGTAATTAGAACAAACATGATTACATAAGTGATAATATAATCATAATTTATTTTAGTTCTTGATTTATTATAAATAGATGAAATGTCTAAATATCAAGATTAAGAAGTTAATAATTTTAATAAATAAATTAGCCAATAAAATGATAATTAAAATAGATAATTATATATAATAATAATTTTGTGATATCTATCCTATTGTAATCACTATTGTAATCATTATGATAAATAAGATATCTGTCACTCGATTATGTGGTATAACCACCGTTACGAACCCACTGATAACACTGAGACACTACTTTTCTTTTTCTGGGATACTGATATTGCACGTGGATATCTGTTTTACTGAACACTGTAATTGTATATCCTAGTGAATATATCACACATATCCTGTATTGCACCGATATTCTTATTTTAATCATATCTCACTGTTACACAAATACTATTAAATGTGACACCATTTATGTCTTCTTTATGTTCCACTGATACACGGATACACCAATTTACGGGATATCGTCACTTCATATATTGGTATCATCGTTACATGGATGCTCGGTACATAGTTATATCATGTTCACACATCACTGTTACATATATTCACTGGTGTACATGCATTGATTATTTTTGTCATATGGATCACCGTTCATATTACATGTATTATTGTTGCATGTATATTCCTGATTCCCATTACATGATTATTTCTCGTTACTGCTATTGATATTTCCGTTACTGGATACGTGAGCTATTGATATGCAATGTGTGAAATCCCACATCTATTGTTTCCCGTTTCCCGATATTTATTTCATGCTATCAACAGAGCTCATGTCATGTTATCGTGTTACATGTACCATGTACTGTACTTGTTCCTGATATACTGTGTAGTTAAAGATAATAAATATAATTTGGGGATGGGAAGACTTAACGATTGATTAGATCTTATCGGGTGGATGTATTAGATCCACATTGTTAGTCCCATTGCAGGGGATGGTAGTGCTGGCTACCGATTGTGTATAACTCTATGAACTCTTGTTTCCCGTTTCCTGCTCCCCTCTTAGCGTAGGGCCCTGGTCTCAGCAGTTAGGGATCTGATAAGGCCGTGATCCCGGGTATGCACGGGATACACCTACCCGATAAGAGCTTATTGACCATTGGGTTTTCAAGTAACATAATAAACCGGTATAAACAATAGTGACGTCGGGAACGCTTATTATTTGGTCACTTTCTCGTTCAGATCATGGTACCCGTATGTCATGTTCGGATGAGTTCGTCTGGAATGCGGGCTCCAATAGGAACTGCCAGTGGTATAGGACACTGGAGGAGATTGATTAAAATACCGGGCGGTACTGATTGTTATTATTGTATAAATCACAGAACATACTCGATACATGTATATTATTGTCCATTTATACGTGTTACTATTCCTGATATTATATCCACTGTCATGTCACCTGTATAGCTTATTACACTTTCTGATATTTCTTACACTCACACTATTCATGTACATGTATACTCTGCATTGCATATATTCTGCTTTATGACATCATGACTGTAGATTCACAACACAATAGTATGGTTGTGTTGCATACTTAAATGGTGTAACTCTATTGACTGTAGTAACATAAGTCTCCACCGTGATTTATCTATTATTGGTGGTAGCATACTCCGAACATATGAGCTGATATATTACTGTAGAAATGGCCTTAGTAGAACATGCTAGGTAGTGATGGTATTAAAATATCACATTTTTATTTCTACTTATTCTTAAATTCCTATTATCTAGTAACACTGATACATAAACATGTATTATATATTATTATCGTACTTGTATTACTATAGTACATATTACTGTTTCCTTCATTTTACCACTCACTAGGTCGCTTTCTGACGACCCTAAGTTTGCGTGCTTAGGTTGGAGATCCGAGATATCATATTGTCAGATATTTCATTGGATTCACATAGGAGACTCGTCATCGATACCATTCATAGATATCTTTATTATTTAGCCTTTATTTTCTTATTTATCCATATTTCTATATCTCTCATGATCACTGACCCCTTTTATAGGTATTTTGTACTTATTTCATGTTGGAATTATTGTAACTATTGTATTTATTCTCTGTACTGAGGTTTAGCGTACGTACATGAGGGTATCTCCACCCTGCGTACATAACGTCCCCGTACCTGAGGTATCGGGGCGTTACAGGCTTTGTCCTTCCGTTTTTGTCCATGTGTGGTTCAAGTGATGTTGGTTTTTGGCATTGAGATTTGAGAGACAAAAGAAGCAACAGTGGCCACTTTGTGACAATTTGTGTGAATGGTCAGAGTGTAGTCAGATGGATAAATGGTCATGAAAGAAAAGAAAGTGAGCATTTATTTCTAAGGGAAAAAATTATGGACCCAAATAGGGATAAAATGATGCTATTGTGAGAAGTTGTGCCCTTACGAGCAATTTCACATGGTTTGGGCCCAATCTTTGGTTCTGGATAAAGAAAAAGCAAGGGCTTTACACTGAGCCAAGAAAAAACAGGAGATTTATGTAGAGCCTGTTTGACATGTAAACTTTGAAATTAAAAAACTGATAATATCATAAATCCTCACCTCAAGGAAAGCCAGCTGGGCAGACAATGTCGCGTTTTTCTTTCCATTTTTTTTTATTGTCAAGGGGCGCGACACCCAATGTCACATGCGCGAGGGGCTCGAACCGACGACCACCCAAGAGAAGAAAATCAACCCAGTTGATTTTCTGTCAAATAAACAACACAGCTCATAAAAAGCTCATGAGCCCCACCAAAGTCAAGAAAAAACTACTTCTTTCCACCCAATTTTCTGCCAAACAAACAGGCTCATGGAGCTTAGAAATGTTGGTTGGGGGTTTTAAGGTGAGGTGGATCCATTGATGGGCTGTAAATAGGAAAATGTTGCTAAAACCAAAAATGCTTATTCTTTTAGTAGATGCATTGGCTGGCAGTTAAAGGGTAAATAGTACCAAACAACAATGAGATGAGCACTAAAAATTCAGGCTTACAAACCCTGTTTTTATTGGAAGGTAGGGCTTCTGTGTTGTGCGCGCCGACAACAACCAATAGAGAATCACACAAGCTCCACAGCCACAAAAACACCCAAATCACAGAAATCACAAGAGAAGAACACACAATCACAAAACACACGATTTAACGAGGTTCGGCCTGAATGCCTACGTCCTCGGGGCAATCAATGGAGAGATTATTACTTTTAAGAAGGATTACAACTTACTAGCAACCTCTTTGAATGCAAGAGAGATGCAGCCTTTCTTTTCCCGCAGCCTTTGTGATTGCTTACAAACCCTAGAAACCAGAAACAGCCTTAAATACCCAAATCTGCGGAGCAGCAGATTTACGCCCAAACCCGTCTGTCGGTCGACCGGCCGGTCGACCGACTTCCTCTTACGGTCGACCGGACGGTCGACCAGAAAACCCGAGAGTTGGGTTGTTTACAGTCAGGCTTCTCGGTCGACCGGCCGGTCGACCGCTCCCTGGCCTGTGCACGTCGTGCACTTCGGTCGACCGGGCCGGTCGACCGAACCCTGCCAGATACTACTGTTGCTGCTGTTTTCTGCTGTTTCTTCCATCGTCTCTTGTCGCCGACTTCCTCGACTACCCTTGACGGTCCGGGTCAACTCCCTCAGTAAAAATCTCTCTCTTTCCAACAATTCTCCACCTCGGCGAAGATTCCAAAATCTGAGCCGACATCCAACGAACCCCAGTCTATCACCTGGCGAAATCGACACACGATCTCGGCGAAATCGACACACGATCTCGGCGAAATCGACACACGATCTCGGCTTGCGCGCACCGGACGAAATCGACACACGATCTCGGCGAAATCGACACACGATCTCGGCTTGGAATCTTTGGCTCATCTATTCCTGGAAAACATCGCACATGCTTTCCCTGCACTTCACCTTAGGAGAATTTTTCTTACCTGCCGATCATCAACTGTGGCTCCTTCTCCGCAACTTCACGACCTCACGAAGACTTCCACATGAGTCAACACTGACTCTCCAATTGACCAGCTCTATCTAGTCCACCTGTCTTCCACTGACGGTCCAACCAAGTCTGCGTAGAACACACCAAACATCATCGGCTTCTCCTGGATGCACACCACTCCTTATGCAAGCTCAACATCTTCTAACCGGAAGATAAACCTGTTCATCGAGATCACACCATCTCACCACTACGTGAGATCCAACTGGCCACACCACTTCACCTCTACATGAAGTCTCTTCACCTCTACGTGAAGTCTCTCCATCTCTACGTGAAGCTTCAATAGGCCACAACTCTTCACCTCTACGTGAGGGTCCAGAATAACATCTCGAGAACCCAATTAGCTTCATAAGAGTTGCATCACCAAATGGCTGCGCCTTTGCGGCTGCCTACGTACCTTTGCCCAAAAGGATCAAGCCAACCGTAGTTCATTTAAATGAGCTTCAGCAAGCTCAAATAATGGTACCTGTATCTGCAGCAGTGAACCTGTCAGACTGAGTCATATGAACCTCTTCCCGACCATCATGGAGAGCAACGGCCTTCAACTTGAGCTTGTCGCGTTCACAAGCTTGAGATTCATGCTTCTTCAACCACGACCGTGGTTTCACCTTGGTTCCAATGGCTGCAAATAACTCGACATCCTCTGCAATGTCGTCATCCTGTTCAGCATCACCCTTGGTATCTTGAACTCCTCCCGGTGTCACCTCCGATGAAGTCTCCTCTGATGCCGAACCAACTGGAGATGATGGAGTAGCATCAACCTCCACCCGCTGCAATCCTTCCTTGGTCTTCGTCCTCTCCACCTGCTGAGAGACGATGGACTTCAACCCTGAAGTCTCTCCAAAAGTGACATTTCTGCTCATCACGATCTTCTTGTCTTCGGGGTCCCACAACCTGTAGCTGTTTCCCTTGACTCCCAAGTAGACAAACCTCTTTGCTCGCGGATTCACCTTGCCACTCTTGGCACTGAAGTAGGCCGGACTTCCAAACTCCCGCAGCACACCATGATCTTGAGCAAATTTTTCAGACCAAGTTCCCAATGGAGCTTTACCTCCTATTGCAGTCGATCTGTTCCTGAGATGGCTAGCATACTCAGTCGCCTCAGTCCAAAGCGACTTGTCCAATCCTGAATTAGACAATAACTTCCGAACCTCCTCCAGCAAGGAACGGACTATCTCTTTAGCCAACCCATCTGTACCTGTTGAGAAGTGAGTAGCAATCCCTGTGTTCTGGCCAAACTGTAGGAATCGGTCAATGTCTTTTCCAACATTACCAATATGAAGCTCCTTTATCTTCCTACCTATCTGCCTCTCCATTTTTCCTCTCCACTTCCTCAACACATCTAGGGCTTCACCCCTTTGTCTCATTGGATATATCCAAACCTGCCTAGATGAATCATCAATGAACGAGACAAAGTACCTGTGACCTACAAGCGATGCCGTCTTAGTAGGTCCCCATACGCTCATGTGAACACAATCAAGAAGACCTTCATTGTGGTGAGTATTGGTGCTGAATCTCACCGTCTTCTTGTCCAGAACGCTGTGTCCACCTTCCAACTTGCAGGTAGCAGCACCTTCCATGGATTCCGTCTTTGCAGGAGCTCGCAAAGATTTTTCTTCTTGTCCGGCTTTTTTCCTGCCAGATCCCCGGGCCAGTCTCATCTGATGTACTTGAAGTCTCCACCTGATCTGTAATCATACTACCCTTCAAGTAGTATAGATTTCCTCGGCGGACGCCCTTCATCACAACCATCGAGCCCTTGATCATCTTGAGATCGCCATCTCGAACCGATATCATCATGCCCGATGCTTCCAAAGTTCTCACGGAGATTAGATTTCTCTTCAACTGAGGTACATACCTCACTCCTTTCAGCTCCCTTTCCATCCCATCAAACATCCTGATTCGGATTGTACCTACACCCTCCACGCTACATGGGTGATCGTCGCCCATAACGACCGAACACCCCTCCAGCTGCTCAAAGTTTGAAAACCAGCCCCGATTAGGGCACGCATGGTATGTTGTACCTGTATCCAGAATCCACTCATCTTTCCATGAGTTACTAATAATAGGAGAACTGACTGAAAACGAGAAACCTGACGAGTCCGAATCTGCTCCATCTTCCTGTGAACTACTCCTCTGAGTCTTCGTCACCTTTGATAGATTTGCTTCAGCATTCGGCTTCTTCTTCTTCCCCTTGAACTTCGGACAGTCCACTTTCCAGTGCCCTATCTCTCGGCACAAAATGCACTGATCCTTCCTCAGATCCCTATAGCCCGACCTGGACTTCGATCTTCCTATCACCTCCTTGCCCTTCCGCGATGAACTTCTGCTTCTTACTTCCAGTGCCTCCGCCACTGAGCTTGACTGTGAAGGATGCCTCTCATTCTTCCTTGTGTCATAACTCATCAATGCAGACGACACCTCATCATAATCCAAGGTCTGCCTTCCATTAATGAAGGTCAGTGTGAATGTCTCGTACTCCTCTGTAGGAAGTGAATTCAGAAAGATGACCGCCTTTCTTCCTCTTCTACCTTGACATCCAATTCAGCAGATCTGTAAGAAGCTTCGTATATCGGTTGATGTGCTCATTGACTGTGCTACCCTTCTTCATCCTGAACTGATACAGCTTACTCTTAAGCTGCAACCTGGTCTCTACACTCTTCTTCAGGTACTTCTTTTCAAGGTTTCCCACAGTTTCTTCGCTGACGTCTCATGTTGCACAAGGTATTTTATGTCTTGTGACAAGCATGAACGTATCAAGCCACATGCCGATCTGTTCATCTTTGCCCACTCTTCATCAGTGGTCGTGTTCTTCTTCCTCTCCAATAGGAGCGTGTCCTCGAGGTTCGATGCATTCAGTGCATCCATAACCTCACACCTCCACATCCCGAAATTATTAGTTCCATTGAACTTAACAACTTCAATCCTTGGGTGATTGTTCATTGTCTTAACAGATGCAGTTTCTTCTGCCATTGAGATTTTTTTCTGATCCTCTATCTACGCGGAAGATCAACTAACTTGAAATAGATCTCTACTCAGATAAAAATAGGATTTTTACCTGTCCCTTGAAACCCTAGATCGAGTTTCTCACCAGATCTACTCCACACGGATTCAATGAGCCCTCCTTGAGTCCTTCTGAGATCAACACACGATCTCCTCGAACACCCAATACCTCAGATCTGAGATCGACACACGATCTCCACCGGATCCGATCTCGAGCCCTTCCGAATCCTCAGAAATCCCAAAGAGCAACCTGGATGCTCTGATACCACTTGTTGTGCGCGCCGACAACAACCAATAGAGAATCACACAATCTCCACAGCCACAAAAACACCCAAATCACAGAAATCACAAGAGAAGAACACACATCACAAAACACACGATTTAACGAGGTTCGGCCTGAATGCCTACGTCCTCGGGGCAATCAATGGAGAGATTATTACTTTTAAGAAGGATTACAACTTGCTAGCAACCTCTTTGAATGCAAGAGAGATGCAGCCTTTCTTTTCCCACAGCCTTTGTGATTGCTTACAACCCTAGAAACCAGAAACAGCCTTAAATACCCAAATCTGCGGAGCAGCAGATTTACGCCCAAACCGTCTGTCGGTCGAACGGCCGGTCGACCGACTTCCTCTTACGGTCGACCAGACGGTCGACCCAGAAAACCCGAGAGTTGGGTTGTTTACAGTCAGGCTTCTCGGTCGACAGCCGGTCGACCGCTCCCTGGCCTGTGCACGTCGTGCACTTCGGTCGACCGGGCCGGTCGACCGAACCCTGCCAGATACTGCTGTTGCTGCTGTTTTCTGCTGTTTCTTCCATCGTCTCTTGTCGCCGACTTCCTCGACTACCCTTGACGGTCCGGGTCAACTCCCTCAGTAAAAATCTCTCTCTTTCCAACATTCTGGTCCCTAGTAACTACAACTTCTGTTCATACAAAGTAGGTAGATGAGATGGTCAAGATATTATTTTCTTAAGTTGTTGGTGAAGAATTTTTTTAATCTTTTTTTCTTGCCACTTTGATTTCCTCTGTTAAATTAGCAATTACAGTGTATATTTAAACACACTTGAAAACTAAGACCATACCACTTCTCATAATATGCACCTTATTGGTTTGGCCCACAAGTCCAAATTATTCCAAATTTCTTCTTCAACTTTAGTCTCAATGGCACTACCTCCATTAGTCTCCAATGCATATGAATTCCTCAACTCATTCAATATTCTAAACTTTTGCCACATTAAGGATACATTCATCTCTTTTCTTATGTTTTATATTGTCAATGCAACAAATAGGTCATTTTTTTCCCCTTTCCTTTATGATTTTTTAGAAGGCAATTGACCATTTTGCAGGAAAGCTATCAATGGAATTTTTGCAAACATTTCACACACTTTCCAAAGATACCTTCTACTGTTCCAAGAACCTCACCTTTCCTATATATATTTTCATCAAATTCATCAAGAAAAAGGCTGTTCCTTGACCAAAAGAAACTAGGAGATGGGCCTAGATTATCTGTGTTTGGATGACCTTTCTCTCTCTTTTCTTACCTTTTTTTCTTTTTTTCTTTTAGTTGGATGGCTTTTGTTACAATCCAGATATTCAAGGACCCTTTTCAACTTGCTAGGTTTCTGCCCATTTGATTACTTGTTTTGGAGAGAAATAAGAATAATTAGTACTCGTAGGGAGAAAAGTGCATCATCAGTTTCAGGATGAATAGTAAAGCGGTAAATTTGGAAATGGGGTTTTTTTTTTTTAAAAAAACACTCAAAAAATAATTAATCCCAAAAAATGACCTTCCCCAGATTAATTCTAAAAACCGTCACGCCATGTTGGCGGGGTTGTTCGTTCGCCCCGCCAGCGTGGGGGGCCTGTGGGTAATCAGGTCATTTTTTGGTTCTTTCGGGTTGTCAATCTTGGATGAACATATATTCTTTTGCCATGTATTTGTTCACGCGGGGTTGACAATCTTGAACAAATAATTTTTTTAAATATTTATTTGTTTGGGATTGCCAACCCCTGACAAACACAAAATTTAAAAAAAAATATGCTCGTCCCGAGGTTGGCAATCCCAAACCAGAGAAAAATAAAAAAAAATAAAAAATAATAATCAAATCCCTCTCTCCCCTCTTCCTCCTCTAAGGCAGCCACCGAAACGTCGTTAGCGACGACGTCGGTGTAAGTACACCTAGAGGGGGGGTGAATAGGTGTACGGCTAATCTAATGAACAAAATGCAGAAATTAAAACTTAAATTGTAACACACTTAATGTAACTAACGAGTGTAGCCGAATTCCCGGTGAAGGGCTCTGGACTAACTCCTCTTGATTCCTCTGAATAAGAGTTGAGGTGCTATATGATGCTTTCGTGGTTAGACACAAGTGAGGCACACAAACAATCACAACCAAGCATATAAGTATGATATGACAATATGAATGATGCAAGGCACAAAGTAATAGAAAGAGAGTTAGAGTCAATGGATCAAATGCAAACACTGAGATTTGTTTCGAGGTTCGAGCACACAGCTCTACGTCCCCGCCTTCACACAGAAGGATTTCCACTAACTTGTCCACACAGGACTCCCACATAGGGAACCTCCACTGAGGATTTGGGGCAATACAACCGTAGTACACAACTCCTCTCTCAATTACAAACACAACCTCTACACTTAGAGGCTAGGCACAAAGCCACCCCAAATCAATCACCTCACACTTGAGGGATGGGCACAAAGCCAAACAAACAATCAACCTCTCACTAGAGGGATAGGGCACAAAGCCACCACTCTCAACAATCAACCTCTACACAAGAGGGATAACACAAAGTAGGAGGGTTTACAACTTGGTGATCAAAAAATCACAAACTAATTCTTTTCCCACAAAACAAAGATCCTATAGAAAGGATAGAATGATAAGACTCAAGTGTGAGAAAACAAAGTGTTTTGAACAAAGAAAATCACTTGGGAAAATCTCCAAATAGATATAGAATTTTTAAAACCAAAAACAAATTCCCAAAAGACTATTTTCTTTGAAATATCAAACACTTTAAAACAAATAGAGAATAAGAATTTTGAACCCAAAATTTTTTGCTGAAAAACACTAATAGAGTATGAAAATTTTCTCCTTAAAAATCTAACCAAAACCAACAATGGATAGGGTATATAAAGGCCCAAAACAAATCTGCCCATTGGCTGGCAGAAAGGTCTGTTTTGACCTTCCGGTCGACCGGCCAGTCGACCGGCCACGGTCAAAAATATGACCGTTGAACCTGCGGTCGAACCGCCCGGTCGACCGCGCCCAGAACCAGAAAGCAACGGCTTTCTGGCCAGTCGACCGCGCCGGTCGACCGGGACAACCCGAGAGTGGGTTGCCTTCAGTCGGTCGACCGGCCCAAGGGGCTGGCCTGCGTGCACATCCTTGTGCACGTCGGTCGACCGGTCTAGTCGACCGGCCCGGTCGACCGCCAGAGCCTGGCAGGGCTATTTATAGGATTTGAAAACTGAGTTTTAATTACCAAATAAATCCCATAAAATCTCTAAAAATCCACAAAAATAGTTTCAGTATAATACTTTGAAATACAAACATGTGTGAAAAAATTCAACACATATTTCAAATAATTTGAACCATTTTTGTGACTTACAAATTTTGCCGGAAAAAACGAAAACCCGTATTTTCCAAAATTTGAATTTTTGAATTGAAAAATCGTTTTGTCCAAAACTCATCCAAATATAAAAACATGATACTTAAACAACTTGAAGTATGTTGTATATCGATATAATCTAATAGACATGAAAGATATATATATATATATATATCATGTTTTTGACTTAAAATCTAAAATACGTTTTGTTAAAATACCAAAACACCAAAACTCATGAAATAGACTATCAACTAAGTTTGTTTAAATAGTTGAAGTATACATGTATATAGAACAAATCTAATATACATTAAACCATGTAACTTGTTTTGATTCTATCTATTCATGAAAATCAGATTGGTTAAACCAAAAACCGAAAAATCAAAACATGAAACTTAAACAAGTGTGTGTGTTGTGAACTTGAGCATATCACACTATCTAATATTTTTGTAGATTTTTCAGTATTTTATGGGATTTTATTTGAACCAAAAAGATCATGTTTTAAATCCCTAAGTTTTCTGATCTGGCTGTAGCCGGTTGATCGACCCGGTCGACCGACATGCACAGACGTGCACGCCAGTTCTGCAGGATGGCAGGCCGACCGACTAGGTCGACCGTCCAGAGAGCTCTGCTCTCTGGAAAGGCCCCGGACGGCCGGGCGGCCGACCGGACAGAGAGATTGCTCTCTGTATCCTGGCTCGGTCGACCGCCCAGTCGACCGATGGCTCAAACGGTCTGAAATATGACCATTGGTCGGCCGACCAAACGGTCGACCGACAGGCCTGACAAACCCCAACGGCTAGTTTTTTCTAGCCCTATAATTTGGGGGTTTGGGCATTGTTTTTCTCCAAGATTTCATGTGGGTTTTCACCAGTTTTTCCTGAACTATTTAGAGGTTTTCCTCCACTTGATTTAGGGCAAATATTTCCAATCAAAAGGAGAGTTTTTATCAAGAGTGTTTAAAAGAGATTTCTTTGAGTTTTCCTCCACCATCTCTTTCCTTGTTTTCTCACACATACACTTGAGCTATCCATTGCTATTCATCTTATAGGAGTGTTGTAGTGAGATTGTTTTTAGGTGATCAAAGTGTTGTGATCACCAAAAACTTGTTCTTTGTACTTTGAGGAGGCGGACGTGTGTGTCCGCAGTGTTTCGAGTTCGTGTGCGAACTTGTTGTTTGAGGTGCGACCTCGGCGAGCTTGTGGGCTTGCGGTGTGTACGGACTAGAGAGAGTCCAAGGAGTTCTAGTAGGAACTCGTTGTAGGTGTTGCGGCACCGAGTGATCCGGTGGGATCGATTATAGTGGAAATCCTTCGTGTGTCGAAGGCGGGGATGTAGAGCAAGGGTGCTCGAACCTCGAAACAAATCCCTTGTGTTTGCGATTGCTCATTCTCTCTCCCTTACTTGTTTAGATCTTGCATGCTATTATTGTGTTTATCTTTACATGCATGATATACTTGTGTGCTCATATTGATATATTGCTTGGGGATTGTTTGCTAACACTTGTATTCAACAAGAGAGCCAACGCGGCACCTCAACCCATTTAAGGGAATCTAGAGGAGTTAGTCCAGAGCCCTTCACGGGGAATTCGGCTACACTCTTGTGTTATACATAGTGTTTAGTGTAATAGTTTAGTTTATGTCATAATTATTTTTAGCTTCCGCATTATTTGTCATTAAGTGACCATTAGATTAGCCATCACCTATTCACCCCCCTAGGTGATTTACAGATCCGAGATATCATATTGTCAGATATTTCATTGGATTCACATAGGAGACTTGTCATCGATACCATTCATAGGTATCTTTATTATTTAGCCTTTATTTTCTTATTTATCCATATTTCTATATCTCTCATTATCACTGACCCCTTTTGCAGGTATTTTGTACTTATTTCAAGCTAGATTTATTGTAACTATTGTATTTATTCTCTGTATTGAGGCTTAGCGTGCGTACGTGAGGGTATCTCCGCCTGCGTACATAACGTCCCCGTACCTGAGGGATCGGGGCGTTACAGGCTTTGTCCTTCAGTTTTTGTCCTTGTGTGGTTCAAGTGATGTTTGGTTTTCGGCATTGAGATTTGAGAGACAAAAGAAGCAACAGTGGCCACTTTGTGACAATTTGTGTGAACGGTCAGAGTGTAGTCAGATGGATAAATGGTCATGAAGAAAAGAAAGTGAGCAATTTATTTCTAAGGGAAAAAAAATTATGGATCCAAATGGGGATAAAGTGATGCAATTGTGAGAAGTTGTGCCCTTATGAGCAAATCTCGCATGGTTTGGGTTGGGCCAGTCTTTGGTTCTGGATAAAGACAAAGCAAGGGCTTTACACTAAGCCAAGAAAAAACAGGAGATTTACATAGAGCCTGTTTGACATGTAAAATTTGAAATTAAAAAACTGATAATATCATAAATCCTCAAGGAAAGCCAGCTGGGCAGACAATGTCGCGTTTTTCTTTCCATTTTTTTTTTTATAGTCAAGGGGCACGACACCTAATGTCACCGCGCGCGAGGCTCGAATCGACGCCAACCCATAGAGGAAAATCAACCCAGTTGATTTTCTGTCAAATAAATAACACAGCAAAGCTCATGAGCCCCACCAAAGTCAAGAAAAAACAACTTTTTTTCTACCCATTTTTCTGCCAAACAAACAGGCTCATGGAGCTTAGAAATGTTGGTTGGGGTTTTAAGGTGAGGTGGATCCATTGATGGGCTGTAAATAGGAAAATGTTGCTAAAAACCAAAAAATGCTTATTCTTTTAGTAGATGCATTGGCTGGCAGTTAAAGGGTAAATAGTACCAAACAACAATGAGATGAGCACTAAAATTCAGGCTTACAACCCTGTTTTTTATTGGGAGGTTGGGCTTTCTGGTCCCTAGTAAATACAACTTCTGCACATACAAAGTTGGTAGATGAGATGGTCAAGATTCTTAAGTTGTTGGTGAAGAATTTTTTTTTTTTTTATCTTTTTTTCTTGCCACTTTGATTTCCTCTGTTAATTAGCAATTACAGTGCATATTTAAACACACTTGAAAACTAAGACCACACCACTTCTCATAATATGCACCTTATTGGTTTGGCCCCAAGTCCAAATTATTCCAATTTTCTTCTTCAACTTTAGTCTCAATGGCACTACCCTCCGTTAGTCTCCAATGCATATGAATTCCTCAACTCATTCAATATTCTAAACTTTTGCCACATTAAGATACATTCATCTCTTTTCTTATGTTTTATATTGTCAATGCAACAAATAGGTCATTTTTTCCCCGTTTCCTTTATGATTTTTTTTGAAGACAATTGACCATTTTGGAGAAAAACTGTTTGATGCTTTCAATGGAATTTTTGCAAACATTTCACACACTTCAAATATACCTTCTACTGTTCCAGAACCTCACTTTCCTATATATATTTTCATCAAATTCATCAAGAAAAAGGCTGTTCCTTGACCAAAAGAAACTAGGAGAATGGGCCTAGATTGTCTGTGTTTTGGATGACCTTTCTCTTTTTCTTTCCTTTTTTCTATCTTTTTTCTTTTAGTTGGATGGCTTTTGTTACAATCCAAGATATTCAAGGACCATTTTCAACTTGCTAGGTTTCTGCCCATTTGATTACTTGTTTTGGAGAGAATAAGAATAATTAGTACTTGTAGAGTTCGGGAGAAAAGTGCATCATCATTTCAAGATGATATAGTAAAGCAGTAAATTTGGAAATGGGGTTTTTTTGAAAAACACTCAAAAAATATTAATCCCAAAAATTGACCTTCCCTAGATTAATTCTGAAAACCGTCACGCCACGTTGGCGGGTTGTTCGTTCGCGCCCGCCAGTGTGGGGGGCCTGCGGGTAATCATGTCATTTTTGAGTTCTTCCGGTTTGCCAATCTTGGATGAACATATATTCTTTTGCCATGTATTTGTGCATACGGGTTGATAATCTTGGATGAACAATTTTTTTAAATATTTGTTTGTTGGGCTGCCACCCCGGACAAACACAAATTTAAAAAAAATATGCTCGTCCCGAGGTTGGCAATCCCAACCAGAGAAAAATAAAAAAAATAAAAAATAATAATTCAAATCGCTCTCTCCCTCTTCCTCCTCCTCTAAGGCAGCCACCGGAACGTCGTTGGCGACAACTTCCGACGAGGCCGGCGGCAACCACGGTGACACATGCGACCACAAGTAGCCGCAACATGGCCGCTGCTGCCGCGCTGTTGGGCTGCGTCAGCGAGCAGGACGGTGGGCCTGTCACTGTCAGCTGCTTCGCCGTCGGCCTGCTTGCTATCGCAGCCCAGCAGCAGCATCCCTGTTGCTGGCTACTGCTGCTGCCGCCATGGCTGTCGCCGGCCTTGTCAGCGATAACATGCTAGGGTTTTGCTGCTCGTCGTGGCCGCCGACCTCGTTGGCGATGGCATCCCCGGTGGCTGCCTTAGAGGCGGAAGGGGGAAAGAGGAGAGAGGAGGATGAAGAGGGGAGAGAGGGAGAGGGATTTAAATTATTTTTTTCTCTGGTCCGGGGTTGCCAATCCAAGATGAACCTGACGGGCAAAAAATTGCTAAAGTCTGGTTCATCCAGGGTTGGTAACGCCAGATGAGTTGAAATTTTAAAAAAAAAATCACTCGTCCGGGGTTGGCAAGCCCGAATGAATAAATGCAAAGGAAAAAAAAATTTTGTTTGTCCGGGATTGGCAACCTTGGACGAACCCAGACGACCCTAACGCCGCGCAGGCGCCACGCCAGCGAGGCGAACCGCACCGCCGCCGACCTGGCGTGTCAGAAGTCGTTTTTGAACTTAATTTGGAGGGAGGTCGACTTTTAGAATTAATTATTTTTTGAGAGTTTTCCCTAAAAGCCCTTTGGAAATTTTGGGTCTTTTCCTTGGAGAAGCTGCAAGTGACCTGGCAGTGAGTCAGCTCTTGATCCACATATTTGGGAAGAGAAAAAGGAAGAGGCAACTTCAACAAATTGGGACTCGTCACTTAAATTGAAGCAACTTCCTTTTTGCCCTAATCTTCACACAATAGTTATTTAATCTCCATGAGGTATAAATCTCCCCCATACTGCAACCTAAACCTTATATTAACAGTAAGCCAGATTCATAGACATTTTTATCTTCTTTTTCCCATCTTTTTAGAGCATAAGAAACAAATAGTGTCATAAGCACTTTCAAGCAATGGCTATGGCAACATGTACTGGTCTCCTGAGAAATTAAGAGCTTTCAGTACTTTGTGTTGGTCATAATTACAAATTTATAGATATTGAATGACCTTGAGTGTGGCAGAAGTTTCAGTATTCTGACAGTAGATTCATAGAATTATTATTTTTTCCATTTGCTGAAATTCTAATGAAGTATTAGATTTTCACAACTTCAGGGAATTTCAGCACTAGTTAAGTTCAATCATTGCAACCTTAACTCTTAATGTTGAGTATTGCATACTCAACAATGCAATTGTTCAAATTGGTCAATTTAGTATCAAAAGACTTTAAGCAATAATGGAAAGGGATACAGCAAAATTCCAGCAGAACCTAGTGCAACAGGCAATTACATAACCAAGTTACAGCGAAACACAGGAACATTACAATTTCGTTGGCACCCAAAACCGAACTTTCAGTCGAAAATTTGGGAATTTCACCTGTTTTTCAGTGGAGGTTTAGAAGCTGATCAAGCAAACAAATTGGTAACTGTTCAACTCGCGCAAGAACCAGTTGTTGACAAGCATCATTGAAATAAAAGGTCGGTACCCTGCTCTCTTCTACTATGCACACATGAAGAAATAACAAGCACACGTATCTTGGAAATCATGAACATTGAATTAAGGCTTTTGAGCAGTTCATAAATGTTCAGAACACCCCCGTAATCGCTTGCATTCATTCAGTCAGAGGGATCAAGATGTACATCACTCTCAGTTAAATCAGTCAGAAATGCATTAAAACGATCTGGTAAATTAGAAGAATGATATAAATACAACAATTAGCTGTTAAATTCCTTCCCTGCTGTAAACATCAGCTTCTTTGCTAAGATCCAAATAAGTTTTGAACTGGTAGGCAGAAAGCATTCCATGAGGACCTACAATCAAAACATGCAAACTTAGCAACTAAAATTTGTGTTGTGAATTACTCAATATAATGCATATGACATGAAAAGCAATTCAGCAGTGATAGAAAGAACCCAGGAGCTCTATTTATTTTGTTTTACAGAGTATATTTTTATGGGAATACTGATGAAGATTTTCAAATGTTTGGGTGAGTTGACATATAGATTTTTAACCCATTGGAATAACAGTTTTTCGAGAAATAATGCTGGTGTCATTAAATTAATAAGTCATTTTCTAGGGTTTAATTTTTAAGAAAAAGTAATAATTAAGATTACATTGCAGAAAATGATGTTTAGAGAGCTGAGAAAAGTTATCAATTGTAAAACGTTGGCCATTCTACATCCATTTAGAGACCTACCACATGGCAACAAAAATGGTCATACATAACAGATAACCAGATAACTGAGACATACAAGATCACTTTGACCAGAAATTAGCATTGTATGATACTTAGGATACCCTACCTACTAAAAAAGTTTTGGTTTACAGCTTGTGCCTAACCATTTTCTGCTGCCTGTAACAATGAAACATGACAAAAATTTCCTGTACTTCTAGTGATGTAGAGTGAGGCATGATATCGAATATGGATTTTGCGACAAAAAGTTACAAAGGTACCCCCCCCCCCCCCCCCCCCCCAAAAAAAAAAAAAAAAAAAAAAAAAACAAATCTTGGGGAAAACCCCTAGACCGAATGACTTTTTATGTAGCCCCTCCCAGTATGGTCTAGGCCCCTAAAAAGTTTTCATTAGCCCCTAAGGGGCTAAACCAAATGGAAATTTTGGAAGGGAAGAGATAGATACAGAAAGAGCTATTATTTTCAAAAGTATCCATGGTGCAGAGTCTCCGCCCAAATTGCATAATCGATCTTACAATAAAAAATTCACATTTGAAATAAAAATTGTGTTTTACACATGGTTTAATAAAAAAAATTGTGTTATACACATGTTTTACCTTACTCAAGTGATCACAAGTTAGCGATTTTATATATGTGCCAGAATATCAATTTTTGTGCTGAATTATTTGGAAACACTTGCTTTTTTATTTGAAAGTAGTGCATGTGTTGTAATAACATTTAACATTATGATCATCAATTTTTAGGTCTACCTTGAAGTGTCAGTATCCAGATTCTCGATACTTCTAAAACTAACAGTGTGTCAGGAGGAGTGCACAGAGTAACAGGTATGTATGTATGTAAATCCACATTCAGGTCCATGCATATATATCACAAATTTTCTTATAAGAACTCCATGGTCACAGCCTTTGTGAGAACTCTATGGCGGGCTATCCTTTGGATGATCCACACAGTCATCTTGTTCTCATATCTAAAATAGCATAAGCATGAGAGATCAAGAGGATTTTTTTTTTTTCCATACATCAATAATTTGCAAAGACCAAATTACTTTAGCCGTCGGTAAAAAAGGATACCATTTAATCCATGGGGCAAAAAGTTTTGAAACTTGATTAGATCATTCAGAGACTACTTTGAACATGTAAGATGAATGGTGCAAATATTTAGATATGGCTCACCATGAAATTCTCACAATGTTTATTTTGAGATTTACTTCTCATAAGAAGATCTTCCAGATATATACTATATATGAGATAAGGGTTTGATCTCTCAACCACCAAGAGATTTCCTTGACAATTAAATGAGGTTTTCATCTCCAAATCTCATTATAATGGATAAATATTCATCAAGTTGTAGAAGTGGGCCAGAATGTTGTGCCACCTTGTTGAGAATTTCCTAGAGGATGAGGAGACGAGGACTTGGGAGAAATCAAGAATCCAGTATGAGGCAGCTTCAATCTATGGGGCAGATGCTATTTGGGAAATAGTGTTGTTGTGTGTCCAACTTGAGGGGTTAAACTTCTAAACACCATGGAAATCTAAGTTCCAACCCAATGGTAAATTCATTGTCTCACTCTACTAGGCACAATTTCATTTTGGCATCTATATCCACATCTTGGAGGATAAATGTGAGGTTCGTATATCAACTTCCAATCATTGCAATCTTTGTCATTCTCTTTTGACGGAAAAAGCTGCAGTTTATACACACAAAATGATGTAAGATTCAAGATAATGTAAACTGTTGGTGTGTAATACTCTTGTTGGATATGTGCTTGTGACAAGCCATTTTATCTTCATTTGAAAGCTACTGTTTGGTAATTATAGATTGAAATGATGTCTTGAAGTTCATTCACAAAAATACAAAAAAAATAAAAGAAAAATGAATTTTCATTTTCAAATTATTCAAGGAAGAAGTTATAGAATTCTGCATGGAAGGCCTTGGCTTTTGATGGGAGATTGATTAGTTTGTGATTTAGACTGAGCATATAGGATCTAGGCAGATTTATTTCTGCTACAAGCTTGGGTTCGCTTTCATTCTTATCACCTTGAGTTTTGGTCAAAACAAACTATTAGCAAGGTGGCTAATCTCATAGGAATCTTCTTTACATGGATCTGCAATGGCTTCTGCCTGGTAAATGTCTTGCGTTTGCTCATTGTTCTGTTGAGATTTCATCCTATAAACCCCTCCAAAATCTGCCACCGTGCAAATTGATGATGGAGAAAGTGTAGAATTTCTACTGACTTTGATAGGGCCCTAAGGTACGTGTAAAGTGCAAAAGTTTAAGCATTGTGACATCTCTTGCCCTCGAAAAAAATATGGATGCGTTAGGAGAATGCAAAAGACGAAAGGGAAATTGATGAGTGTTCAAATGGGAGAATTATTCCCAATGTTGTAGTTATTAATTATTCAAATAAATAGAAGATGATATATAAATGATAAAGGAAAAAAAACACTCCCTTGAAAGGGATGAAATAATTGATGCAACTCGAGAGAAATTGAAAAAAGAAGAAATTCAGATTAGTAACCATGAAGATATTACTAGCGTAGCAAATGATTTTGGACGGATTCGAGGAGGATAATAAATTATCCTAAATCTCATCATTTTTTTTGGCACGTCATCCAAATGAATGATCCTCACCAATTTTTTTTTTTTTTTTTGGAGAAGAGTTTGCTAAAATCTCACGGCATGTCATCCAAATGAATGATCCTCACCATTCATCTTGATCGTCATGCTCTATAATGATTGTGTGTGAAACTCATGCAATTTTGATACGTCTTACTCATGCATCAAATGGTTGTAAGATGAATAGAGTAAATGATACCAATAGATTGATGGTTATACACAACCATTTTAGGGCATGAGATCACGATGGAGAGTGTTGATCATCTATTTGGATAATCCACCATGAGATTTTAGGTTGACTTCTTAGGATTTATTTCCTAAGAAGTACATTAGAACGTTTTACCCATGTTTGTGCACTGTTAATCTAACCTACCAAACCAATGACAGGCATTCCTATGAACAGACCATTCATCTAAACCTATGCATCATGAAATGTATGTGAAAAAAATTATTTGATTTGAAGATTTTTAACCGACTCATTGAAAGGGTTTTTCCCTTCTACATTAAATTGCCACTCATTTTGTAATTATTGGTTGGATAGGTTAGAAGTCTCTATTGAGATTAGCTTTATTCACTTAAAAGAACTATTAATGACCTTATCAACTACTAGAAATTTGATTTTATATGCCATCGCGAATGAATGAATTGAACAGTGGCTACGACGCCTCCAAGGGAAGTTTTCACCGTGAAGCGTCTTAGGTGGTATTAGAGAGGAAAGAGAGGAAAATGGTAGAGAAGGGAAACAATGGAGAGTTGGAGGGCTAAGAAACTAAGGTTTTTGTTGCAGTAATGTACAAAAATAAAAGGGGGGTGCATACATATATAGCAGATGTGGTGAGAGGAGAATGAGAACTAATGTGCGAGAAGATCCCTCATGACATAGGTTACGATTTTCTTCCAATTTTCCCCAAATTAGACTCAAAAAACATCTTATAGTTGAGATTGATCATCTCACCATCTCATTTGTATTTTACTCGTACAAATATGTCTGGTAAATGTATATGTTATGAATACATATACATATATACATATAGGGAAAAGATCTTCTAGAAACCAGCATCAAAATAACTTTGTAGAAAACTTTTCGATGGACCATCTTATGGATGAATAGCTCCATTCATCTTGATCTACACAAGCAAATTGCCTAAGCATAAGTGTGTTTTCAAAACCTTTTACCTATACATTTGAAAACATTTTTAGCGAGATCAAACATCTCGAGTAACTTTTAACGTAGTTAGACTTCTCCATATGTTTGAACTCATATAAAAAAGCTTAGATAAACCGACTACCACGGACACAACAATGTTGAAATAGACACGACACGTGGACACGTGACAATTCTTTAAAATACATACGACGTGTGTTTGACACACATATCGGACATTCAAACACGAAACGACTCCAGGAAAGAGTGTCCATGCTACATAGCAGACTATCTTCATTAGAATGCTCTTGTCCTGTTGGATAATTTTCAGTCCAAGATGTGTGTAATAGCATCATGACATTATTGCTCATTCAATTTCAAACATTTTCATTATATGTGGTTTTTCCACAAGATGTTCCAAAATTCTCACTGTTTGGGCTGAAAGCCCATTCACCTTCTGATTCAGGCTAAAGTCACTGCATTTAGAGGTGTAAAACGAGCCAAAAACTGAGTCAAGCTAGACTTGTTCAAGCTTGGTTCTTCTATTTGGGCAACTTGAGCGTGAATTGAGTTGGAGTAGGCACATTTAGGCTTGGGATTAACTGAGTAGCTTGAACTTGGCTTGGCTTGGTTAAAAGCTTGTTTCTATTTCAACAAGCTACATTCATGTCTAAGTTGGCTTTTTTTAACCCAACACAAACTAACAATTAGCAAATAAGGGTATTATTGCAATCTCCTACTATCTTTCATCCATATTAAAAAAGGTTAACCCAATCTAGAGTAAGTGTCTATTCTCTAAGCCTAACACTAACTACTAACTAAAGTCATTCTTATCCTTAAATTGTTTAAAATCCACCTACAATGTAAGCAGACACGCCCCAATATTGTTACTTTATCAAATCTTGGGACATATTTATCTCATTTTTCAAGATACTATGTAGAGATAGCATATTTACTAAATTACTAATTACGAGTAGTTACCTAGCTTATATGCAATGAATGTCATATAAGGAGAAAGTGAAATCTAGATATTCAATCACTGACAAATTAACTAATAAGATTAGCGGATAGGATAACAAGAGCCCTCAAGCACCATTAACTAAAAGTGTAAATCATGGTTTTTAATCTTGAAAAACAGTATCAGTATGGCCAAAGATTTATGGTATCAGAATCGGCAATATCGCCCGCTTCATCTCGGCATATTGGTCACTTTGTTTAAATTTTTTAAAAAATAAATAAATGTTAAGATAGATAGCAACATGTTTGCATGATGTTTAGACCAATTGATGGAGTTTTGATCAAGTTTTACTATATATACCAAATAGGCAAACTATTAATGGCTTATATTATCATCAATCTTAAACTACAAGATTATGTAAAAAGGGAATATGTAACAAATCATATATAGTTTTAAAATGAGAAGTTCATGATAGTGTTGTGCAAATGTATATATTATGTGGGTTTCCTTTTGATTTTGTGGTGAGGACAAAACAAATGGTTTGCACACTTGGTATAAAAGAGGCCAACAAGTAAAATTATAAAAACAAGTTGTTTACCTAGCAAAAGAAGGGAAAAATTGAGAAATTCCATCGTTCCTTTCTTTCTTTTACGTTTTATTCTCTCTTTTTATTTCCCTTTTGTTAAATCACAACTGGTAATATATATATATATATATATATATATATATATATATATATATATATATATATTATATATATATATATATATATATATATATATATATATATATATATATTATATATATATATCTTCTGAACAAAGATCGTAGTGGCGAGTTGAATCTAGGACTCCGCACAATCCATTTTCACCCTTTTAATAGTGAGCCAAGCCTCATCTTATGTAAAATTTTAAATATGATTTCTTTAGCTAGCAATGAAGAATTTGATAAGTCTACTCCTGTTCTTTCCTTTTTGTTGTCTTTTATTTCATTTCTCTTTCCTTTTATTTTTTTCTCATTTTTCCTTTTTGTTTAATCACAAGCTCATAGTTACAAAATATCAATATCAAATAAAGTTGTTTAGCTAGCAAGAGAAGGAAAGAAATTGACAACTGTGCCCTTTTTTCTTTACTTTTTGTTGTCTTTTCTTTTCTCTATCCTATTTTATCTCCTTTTTTCCTTTTATTAAATCACCATTAAGAGTATTAAATATGAGTTGCATAGCTAGCAAAAAAAGAAAGAAATTGATAAATTGATAAATATGCACTTATTTCTTTTTTGTTGTCTATCTTACTTTTCTCTTTCATTTTATTTTTTTTCTTTTTGTTAAATGGAGCAAGAGGAGAATCATCAGCTTTCCAATTTAAAATTTTCTATTGAATATTTGTTGCCTAATCAAACAAATGACGGTTTGTATCAGGAAATATGCTCTTCTTTTTTTGTCTTTCCTTTCCTTTCCTTTCTTTTTCCTTTTCCTTTTTGTTAAATGGAGCAAGAGGAGAATCATTAGCTTTACAATATAGAATTTCCCATTGGATATCAGGAAGTATCAGGCTGTATTGGTTGATATGAACCCGATATCATCCTGTATCAGCCGATACGAACCCGATATCGGCCGATATTGATTTTGTATTGGCAATTCGGAGCCGATATATCGGGTTCCGATTGAGTACAGCTGATTCTATCTCAGGCTCAGCCAATTCGTATCGAAATCGGCTGATTCATATTGGAATTGACCGATTGATGTAATACAGGATCGCAATCACCTTCGAATACAAATAAAAATGAAAAAACTAGAGTTTTACAAGAAATAAAATGAAAAAGATAGATTAGGGTTGGAGAAAGAACCAGATAACTTTGGGCTTCGCACTCCTTACGCGGGCTTCGCACCCCTTACACCACGGGATTCGCACCCCTTACACCACGGGCTTCACACCAAATACTCAAGAGCACTCTCAAGAGAATTTTAACTGAAAAAATTTTTAATTATTCATTATCTGCTTATTCATTGAGTTGAGCCTCTTTATATAGGCTCTTACAAAGTGAACTTCCCCATCACAACCGATGTGGGACTAAGTTTTATAATAAAAGAAAAGGCTAAACTCAAAAATAGACTAAGGCATAAAAAGATAACCAGTACTGATGTGATACCCCATCATTTCCCCCCGTGGGAAAGAGTCGAGACCCTGTCGAGTGAGGACACCTCTCATGAAGCATCTCAATCGGGCCATGGTGATGGCCGTGACAGTGGCACTAATGCATCACATAGAGACCAAGGTGGTGGAGGTGGAACTGGTCTCCGTGTCAGAGCGATAAAAGATGACAGCTTGATCAAGACACCAATAGCAGACTGAGGCACGTCATCCATGATGAAAACTGAACAGGATCACAATCACCTTTGAATAAAATAAAAACGAAAAAACATGAGTTTTACAAGAAATAAAATGAAAAAGAGAGATTAGGGTTGGAGAAAGAGCCAGATAATTTTGGGCTTCGCACCCCTTACACCACGGGCTTCGCACCCAAATACTCAAGAGCACTCTCAAGCAATGTTCTAAAAAGCGATTTCAGTACGCGAGCGGTTCGAGAGCGCATAATGCTTAAACGGTTTAAACGGTGATTAAACGGATTACAGATTTTATTATTATTATAATATATAATAATATAATACTTAAAACATGGAAATATGAGTTCTATAAACTCCAAAAAAACATTAAAGATATAGTAACCATAAGTTGAAAAATTAAATTGCTAGTACTAAGAAGCATTTAAAAGTAATAACGACAATCAATTTAAAGTACATCAATGTACCTCCACCTCCAACAACTATAGTTAAAAAATACTTTTTAAATGAACAAATATATGTATTTCTTTCAAAAAAAACATACTTCCAACAACTTTGGTTCACTACTAGATGCAACTGCAAGTAATGTGCAACTCTATCCTTCTCACCCTTGAGGCACTCATCAACCTATAAAAGAAATAAAGACCATTGGCAAAAACCTGGGCAAAAATACGTGCACGCGAGGGGGAGAAAGCTGGCCAAAGAGAGGTCACCGTCAATGCTTTGCTGCTGACCAGATAGCTAATCGCAGGGGGAGGTCTTTGTCGACAAAGAGGGAGGTCGCAGTGGAAGGATCAACTGCAAGGGGAGGTCGTCGTCGAAGGAGGAGTTTGCCACAGGAGGATCAGCGCTTTGTGAGCTTCTTCGTCGTCGAGCTTTGGGAGCTCTAATCCCCAGGAGGATCGTCGACGCTGTGAGCTTTGGGAGCTTCAGATAAAATTAGGACTTCAGGAGCTTTGTCATCTCATCGTCATGAGCATCGAGAGGTTCTTTGTGAGATTCAGGAGCTTCGTCATCGCCACAGGAGGATCGAGGATGTGGATAAATTTAGGGCTGGCGAGTCCTAATTCTCTAACACGTGACAATTTATATCCCCAATTATTGGATTGGGTTTGAGTTCAGTTAGTTTAATGGGTTCGAAATTCGAATCCATTTAGAAATGAATGAATAACGTTTAAACGGACGCTAATTAATCACCGATTAGACGCTTAATCATCGCTTAAGCGAATTAATCGCCTGACCGAGTAATCGGACCGCTTTCTTCAAGTTCTACTCGGTTTCAGGCCGAAAACATTTAAGCGGACGATTAATCGACCGCTTAAACCTTTTTTTAGAACACTGCTCTCAAGAGAATTTTAACTGAAAAAGTTTTTAATTATTCACTGTCTGCTTATTCATTGAGTTGAGCCTCTTTATATATGCTCTTACAAAGTGAACTTCCCCATCACAACTGATGATGTGGGACTAAATTTTATAATAAAAGAAAAGGCTAAACTCAAAAATAGACTAAGGCATAAAAAGATAACCAGTACTGGTGTGATGTCCCCATCACCGATATTTCGAACAATGGTGTTAATCAACTGGAGCATCCATCACAAAACAAGATATAATACTTAAAATATAGTTGTCACTATCAATCAAGTGTGTGTATATTTGGGTACCAAGCTGAGTCATGCTTCAATGATCAAGCTTAAGCAGAGATTTTTGGGTACCAAGGTGAGTCCTGCCTCAATGATCAAGCTTAAGCTCGTTCAATAATTGAGCTCAAAATTAAGCTTATATAATCCTGATAGGTAAAATATTATGAAAATGCATTATCAAGTCAAGCTGGATCTATACAAGAAAGGATTACTTTACAAAAATGAGCTCAAAAGGATTTTCCTTTAGTAGTGAATAGTCACTTACTATTTTTCGTTTATTTCCTTTATGTTGTTTAAAATGATTTAAATATCACACCCTCCTTTGATGTTAACAGTGCCTAGCTAGTGATTGGCATGTCGCCGGGATGATGTCTTTGTTCTTCTTTTGAGATTATGATCTCTATAAGTTTCATAAGAATCATAACATGAAGTAAGATGCTACAAAAAAAGATCCTTGATATCCTGAATTCTTATCATGAGTGCTTCATGTATGAAATGCATGTATGGAATGCCAAGTTAAAATTAAGAACGAGGCCTCCATCATACCTTTCATAGATTATCATAATCTTGTCAAATGTAAATTTATTTTTGATCCCTGGTTTGCTAGGTAAATTTTTCTCCTAGTTATCCAAGATAAAGAACAAATAAAAGAAATTAAACTTTCAGTACAATACTATAATAATATAGAAGTTGAAGTTTTTCTCATCAGTTATTTCTTACAGCGAACACTCCATATGTTACAAATTAATTGCTCAACACACCAGAAGATTGGAAGGATTCCTCAAAATGATTCCAAAATAAGAAGAAAAGAGAATGCAGGATAATATGTTGAGATTTCTTAACTGATATGGTGGACGATTCTAGAGTCCTAAAAAATGTGCATATCATTAGGAGTGACAGAAAGTGAGAGAACAGATGAAACCTTTATGAAAATCTTGCATCACTCTTATCTCTTTTGTTCTTTAATATAATTCCACGAATTGATTTTGTTTATCGGTTTACATGGAAGATATAAACACCTTTAGGATTTAGGAAAATCTCACATCATACTTATCTATTTCATTCTTTTATGCAATTGATCTAATCAATTTCTCAAATAAAACTTTGTTATTTAAAGTCAATGATTCTGTTGTATTGTCTACTTTCATGTAGGAAAGCAAGCGAATTGAACTATCCTTGACCGCCCGGGTAGGGTTGGAAGGGATCAAACTTGCTGGACATAACAATAATTTTATTCTGCAAATTGTTGATGGTGCTGGTAGTTATGAGAAGGCGGAGTTTTTTTTTTTCCTGAATATAGGTCATGACCTGGACTTGAACCGGGGATCCCACAATCCAATTCGCAGTGAGCCAGGCCTCTGTGGTATAATTAAGAGAGTTGGTTTCAGAAAAATTAATCATGTTCTACAGTGGGCTCAGAACCTAGGATGAGAGATCCCTGGTCTTCAAGAAGCTAGAATCAAGATGCAAGGATAATTCCGAGGGACATACACTCCTTCAGCCAAAAGACGGACAAGGGATAAATGGATGACCAGTAGCACTTCTGTGTTCTATATTAATTGCAAGAATACAAACTTGACCATGTACAGTTTCACGTATAAGCTTCACTTTACCCTTATGTGTGTGTGTTTAGTCCTTACATATCTAATAGTAGTAAGTGCAAATTATTCCACATGTCTTAGCAACATTTTCTTTCTAATAGAAAAGCGGCAGCAGCGTGGCAAAATTTAACTTTGAAAGTGAATTCTCGGACGCACATCATAAAAGATAATAAAGGGGAAAATATATATTTTTCATAGATTTTGTGTCAACATGTGATATTTTGAGTTAAACTAGTAGGCGCAGCCTACTGTGACCAAATTGTTCCTATTGACATCCAAAATAATTGTTTCATTATTGGTCTACACAAATATGTGGAAAATCTATCTGGAGATGCAATGAGTAAAATAACTCTGAAGTGGCAGAGATAACAACATTTAATATGTTACCAGCAAGATAATATGCAGTCTTTTGAAGTGCTGTCAATGACGTGCCAAAAGTATAAACTGTGTTAAGAACCTTACCTCATGAAGTTACAAATAATCGATGATTCATAAAATCAAGAATAGTTGTTCTTCCATTGATCTGGCAATGAAGATCCAAATACTTGGACCAGCAATAACCGCTTTCTCTTACCCAATTTGCAGGATCCACAATTTGATAGTCCAACCTGAATTGACTCGCGTCCACACTCCACAACTCTTTTTCTCAGAGACACCAAGGAAGCTGATGGCTCAGCTACAATGGCATTGTCCTTTATATTACTATCAGTCTGTTCATCAACCATCATACATCTAGACGGCTCATTTGTTAACTTGCAAGAATCTTTTTTCTCCTCTTTGTTGGTTGCAGATTTTGTTGAATCAAGCTTCTCATCACTTTCCTCGCTGCTAGTTCCCCACCATTTAGTTGAAGCAGACGCCAAGCCATTTGATGGAAATCCATGTTTAAAGTCATCCAAATAAGTAGGGACGTGTTTTGTTTGGGTTTGAACCGTACTAGACCATCCATGTTGAAAACTTTTATTTCCCTGAGGTTGCAAAGTGTTCCCTGTCATGGAAACCCCTTGATGGCCTGGTGCTCTGTTCTGTACTTGATTCCCACTGGATAAACCAAAGGTAAATTAGGTAAAATTAATACACGTAACTTTAGTTTTTAGTTGCTAGTATAAATGCAAAAACAAACTAAAACATCAACTTACAGCCTCTACATGAAAGATTTACCCATTCATGAAGGCACATCATGTTTATTGCATCATCGCTACATTTAAGCATTGCACAAAAGGCAACTGCAATAGTTAACCCCTATGTGCCAGAAAACCACCAAATTCTCATAGGATTAATGCATAATGCATTTTTTGGTCTGGGAAAAGTGCTCTATGAAACCCAGGTTAAAATTGAAGGCAACTTATTGCAGGATTTAATCCAAGTAATACAACAACAATACATCAAATCTCTTGGGATCTTGGTACAATTTCCCATTCTTATCCTCTATTCAGTGTTATTTCACCTATTCATTAATCAGACTGTATTGTATATGTTACAACATGCATCAATCCCCTCACCCTTAATCTGGTGGTCCCTTCTGAAAAGAATAATAAACAAGAAAAGGACTGTACAGGTTATAGCAAGGTTCTAAATATCGGATATCGGGATCATATCAGATGAGGGTTTCTCATATCGGATATCGGATATCGGGGGAGATATCGGGGATACACGCGCATATCGGGCGTTCATATCAGACACTATATATAATCAAATATTGATAAGTAAAAATTGGTTTAGAGTCATAGATATCATCTACCTAATAAATATGATGTAATATGCTTGCAAAGACAGTAAAAACAATGTACATTGGCACGTAGTCATGTAATAAATAAGTTATTTCATATCGGGAGATATATTGGGTGATTTATCGGCCGATATCGGGCGATTTATCGGCCGATATTTCAAATATCGGTTGTTTTTTGCTGCAAACGATATGACGAATGATTTCCTCATATCGTATCAGCAGCAGGCAAAAAGAAGATATCGGACGATATTTAAGCTAACTCGGCCGATATTTAAAACAGGGGGTTATAGCAAAGAAGTTGACTTGCAATCCTCTAATAGCTAAGTGAAGCACCACAGTTGTAGAAATTCCAACTAACAAGTGCAGATGATTTTCTTTCAAACCAACCATCCTCAAGTGCATGTAAACATGGCTGAAACTATGTGACTTCTTGGGTGTTTAGTAATTGATGGGGGCATCAAAGGGATTTACCTAGTTTATTTAGTTGGTTTAGTAGTTGGTTTATTTTAGCCTATTTTAGTCTTCTTTTATTCCCACAATGATTGTGGTGGAAAATCTCCTTGAATGTAGGCCTATATAAGGTTAAGACTGCTGTTAAATTATTTAATTAATGACTGATTATGAAAATTGCCGTTTGAGCATTTTGTGTAGCCAGTGTGCTTCGGGTGAGATATTCAAAGGAGAGATTCACAAACCCTATCTTAAGAGATATACTCTACGTTGAGATTTCTTTTGAGTTCGTCCCCCATCATTTTGTATCAGAGCTAAGTTTTGCTCTTTTTCACTTCCTCCACAAAACCTTAGCTTCCACAAAATCCTTTTTCCCCCCACCAAAACTTTCACAAATTTTCAAAACCCTAGTTCTTAAAAAACTCCTATGAAAATAATCAGAAATTATAAATCTACATTGTTCATCCCTCTTCAACAACAACCCATCGTCAGCCCTCTCTGCTGCCGACCACCCATTACCCAACAAATCAATGTCATCTTCAACCTTGGAAGCTTCGTCCTCTGCAAACGATGTCGCTCGAGATCTCTGCCGCCTCGAGATCTACCGCCTCTATCTAAGCCGCTGCCACAATCTGAGCCGTCGCATCACCACTTCGCCTCGATTTGAACCGCCACCCGTCGTTGAGTCCCTGGTCCTCCCTTGGGATCATTGAACAACACAGATCAGAGTCGCACATCTCTACCTCTTCCTCACCCTCACAACAACCTATACACAACAAACAAAGACCTCCTCATCAAGATCCATCGACCATGACCTCGCCGCCGACCAGATCACTTTTCCTCATGCTCCAGTTGTCGACGCCGCAAACCCCCGCAGATTGCCACGACTCCTCAATTTCCTAACACCCTCCTCCATCGTCGTCGCTACCGGTCTCCCCTTCCCAGCCCGCCATTGTCGCCGCCAGAGCCCGCCCCTAGCTACGAGATTGGGTGAAAAGAGAAGGGATAGAATTGGGTTTGGGGGTTAAAAAATTACCAAACCCAAAACTTATAACCCGATCCAATATCGGTCAAGCGAATTTTCAAACCCGAACCCAACCCAGTCTTCAGAGCTCGGACCCGACCCAACCCAATCCGATTTCAGTGAGTCAACCAAACATGGCCCACCAAAGTTTTATACTCTGCCCAACTCAGTGAGCGAGTTAACTCGGACTGAACTTCAACTCAACGAGCCAGCTCAACAGCAGCATAGTCGCAATCCAGAGTCTGTTTCAGGCCCGTTCGGAGTCCGATTTGAGTTCCATCAGAAACGTTGGATGCGTGACTGAGGCCCGGAGCCACTAGAAAGATTTCACAGCAGTTAGACTGCAGATCTGACTTCTACAAGCTCGTGTTTGGTGCCGATACTCTTTTCACAGCAGAAGATCAGCGTTTCAAACCTCATTTCCAGTCCGATTTGAACCCAATTCGAGCCGTTGAGATTCTTGAATAACTTCTGATCTTTATATAATGCAAATTTTTTCCATGAGCTTTTACTTTTGTGGTAGATACATATATATACTGAGGGTGATGAAAAGAAAGTGGAACGGAATATGTATGATCACATTGGGTATGAGTGGTAAAGCAATCTTAAAACTTTCTTCAGTTATTTTATTCTGACATCTGAGCATAATTACCATTATGCCCAAATGAAACTGGTTGGATATGCTTATTGGTGGTGAAAAAAGATAGTCATATTGACAATCAGTATTGGTTTATCTTACAAGATCATATTCGTAGTATGTATGATCCACACCTTTTTTATGCATCTAAGGTAGATTGTGGAGAGCCCAATGTTGAACAAGAGCCCGAGTTCGAGAGTTGATCAATCATTGATATTTGCACTAAGCTTCGAGTGGCCCTAGAGAGACTTGTAGTAAGCCACGCTGCAAAGATGAACATAGATCTAGAGCCTCCAGTACTTGTCGAGCCTAACGTTCTTGTGGAGCCAGGGTCAGAAGTTATTGTTGAATTGGAGGCTGAGCCAGAAGCAGATATTGCTGCTAAGCCAGAGCCAAACCAGAGACAGTAGTTGTTGATGAGCCTGAACCAGAGCCAGAAATAGAAGAGTCTCTCATAGAGACATCAGCGGAACTTGCTATAGAGCTAGTACCATCTACGCCAGCTGCGAGGGTTCCAGTAACCCTCATATCGCCTGACTTGTATGATCCTTTATAGATCTTCCTATAGGAGACAGTCACAGGAAATCAGTCTATTCATGTGCGAAGTACAGTTGATTCAGTTCTCATCCGGGAGGATGTACCTCTGTTTGCTACACGTGTATTGCTCGAGCTGCCATCCTTTATGGCAGATCTGTCACGAAAGACAGTTCCACATCCAACACCATGGCTCAAGCATGACGCATCATTGTTGATTCTCCGACCACCTCCATGACCCTATTGAGAGGACCGAGATCTGCACTCGACACGATCGAGTTTTCCCCCACCCTGGGGAATGATGGGGACATCAAGAGGATTTACTTAGTTTATTTAGTTGGTTCATTTTAACCTATTTTAGTTTTCTTTTAGTCTCACATTGATTGTGACGGAAAATCTCCTTGGATGTAGACCTATATAAGGCCAAGACTGCTGCTGAATTATTTACTTAATGATTGACTATAAAAGTTACAGTTTGAGCATTTTGTGTAGTCAGTGCTTCAGATGAGATGCCCAAGGGAGAGATTCCCAACCTATCTTGGGATATAAACATTATGTTGAGATTTCCTAAAGTTCGTCTTTCATCAGTAATATATTAAACTTCATCAAGAAGTTTAATTTTCAGCATAAGGGAAATAGCATCAATTATGCCCTAAATAAGGAAGTGGCAGAGCATTCAAATGAAAACCAGAAAAGCATGTTATAGCATTATAGGGATTAGTCCAGTGAATGGCAATAAGAATTTCCACTCACAAAGTTGATAATCCAGCTGACATTGAATGCATCATTTTTGGAGCATCAAGATTTTGTTTGGCTGCATTGGATAACCCAGCTAGCTCCTTAGATTTTTCTCTTGCAGCTTCTTTCTTTATATCATCAAAAGTCTTCCCAGCAAGAAACTAGAAGAATGTGCAATGAACTTCATTAGATTTGAGGAATAATGAACAAAGATGCAAGATAATAGAACATCACACACACACACAACTAACTAAATTAACACAGTTATTGAATAAAGTACCAAGCAAAACAGATGATAGAAGCACCGTGAAGACCCTGAAGGACTCCTGACAAGATTTATCATAAGATGGCAGAATTGGAAGCTTCAAAAAGAAAGTTTCTTTTCCTCGTATAAATGTAGCAAGGAGAATATCTACCTTATCAAGCCTTGATTGGCACACCGAAATAAGGATTTTGATATCCATTTCTTGAAAAACATTAACAGGAATGGTTCTTTCCAATATGAAATTAAAAAAAATATTTTTCTTTCTATTTCATTAATCTGAACGGTTAACGCTTGCAAAAGTATGGAACAACACCAGACGTAACTGCGAGCCATCACTCTTTAGAAGGTATAAAAAACAACCATAATTATATCTAGTATTAACATTGATCACAATTCATCATAATTTAGGCAATGATAATTCTGAATCTTTTGAAGGTCACACTTTCAAACCCTGAAAATTTATGTTCATGTATACATGTCATTCCAAGATACTAATGGTAGGTCTAGGTTCAATTGTGACTTTAATATCCTCTTGATTATCAACCTTAGTTTTTCAACAAGGTAACGAATTATGACCAATTTCAAAATAATTTCATCATCGACTATCAAGCCATAATCATCATGCTCACTCCAACCTCCAATTTAAAATATGTCCTGATTCAATTTCAACCAATAGT
>JAVJIF010022814.1:0-18302 GCA_038442645.1 Agave tequilana
AGACATGGGGGTAATGGAGAGGGGGAAAGAGGAAAAGGGGAGAAACAAAGACTGGGAGAAAGCGAGAGAGATCAAGAAAGGAAAGAGGGAGAGAGCGGAGAGAGGGAGATAAAGAGATCGAGAGTGAAAAAGAGAAAGATACCTGGAGGTGATCTGCGACGGTGGCTGCCAATGACGAACGGCGATAGGGCTCACGCAAGGCGATGAGAGGAAGGAGGTAAGATCTTTTTTTCTTTTCACACGCGAAGGCGGGGAGCAGTTTTCGACCGACTCAATTATGACTCGGAGTTGACTTGGTCGACTAGGCCGAGTTGACCCGAGTCGTATCGGGACTCGGCCAATTCAACCGAGTCAATTTTGAGTCACAACCGAGTCAGTCGAAAGTGAGAGAGAACTGTTGAATTGGGTCTCAGACTCGTCTCGCCAACTACTGAGTCGGATATGAGTCAGGCTCGGTCGAGTCACATCCGACTCGGCCAGTCTTTGAACCCTGTCAGGTTGGGTTCGATCCACTAACCCTTAAACCCACATGCATTACAACAAAAAGGGGCTCAAACTTTTCACGGTGCTATTTAGAACCTTCATGAAAAGTTTGACTTAACAAACTTTTCACAACAGTTTTAAAAATAACTGTCGTTAAAAGTCTGAACCGCCGTGAAAAGTCTATAAAGTCACTTTTTCAACGGCAGTTCTATTTAAAACCACTGTGAAAAGTCTGTAAAATCAGACTTAGAACCGTCGTGAAAAGCCTGATATTTTTTAAATTAAATTGTTTAACCTATAACAAAATAGATGCAAAATAAACAATTACAAAATTTTGATCAAAACGTGTCCGAGCCGTGTAGGCTGAATTTGACCGTGTCGGGTGAGTCAAAACAGTTGACTCGTGTCCGACACATGTCGTGCGTATGTCGGGCACGTGTCTATATCTAACACGTACCCAACACGGACACGGCAGCCCTGGGCGCATGTCCATGCTTCATAGTGTGTTACTATTTGCTTCTCTTTGTTATTGCTAGTGCAACAACAACTAAGCCATATGTCGCAAGTATTTGGGGTAGGCTATATGAACCAAAAAAGAATTACACCGGATCGGGCACATGGATCAGCTTTCTCCACTCATTCCTATCGAGCAATATGCCTTCACTAAGACCTTTAGCCTCTATATCTTGTCGTATTACATCTATCCATGTTTTCTTCGGTCTCTCCTGCGTTCTTTTAACTTGCCTCAAATTGATACGTTTTACTCGCCGGACTGGCGCATCTGTAGGTCTACGTCGCACATGACCAAATCATCGTAGGCGGTTTTCTCTCATATTCTCTTCTATAGAGGCTACACCTATCTTAGTACAAATATCCTCATTTCTCACATTATCTCTCCGTGTGTTACCACACATCCAACGAAGCATGCGCATCTCTGCTACACTCATCTTCTGGGCATGACGTCTCTTTTATAGCCTAACTTTCTGTGTCATATAACAAAGCTGGCCTAATAGCAGTCCGATAAAATTTTCCCTTCAGCCATAACGGAATGTTACGATCACATAAAACTCCTGTTGCGCTCCTCCGTTTCAACCAGCCAGCTTAGATCCTATGGTTGACATCACTATCAATCTCCCCATCCTTTTAGATAATAGAACTCAAGTACTTAAAATGACTGCTCATCAATATTTCTTGTCCATCTAATCTCACAATACTATAATCTTGGATTCTCTGTTTACTGAAGTTACACTCCATATACTCTGTTTTGGCCATACTTAATCTAAAACCTCGAGATTCTAGAGTTTGCCTCCATAACTCTAATTTGGCATTTACCCCAGCTCTCGTCTCATCAACTAGGACAATATCATCAGCAAATAGCATACTTAATCTAAAACCTCGAGATTCTATTTGTTATTGCTAGTGCAACAGTAAAAATAGGTCAATTATCTTATAAGTGTTTAATTAAAAGTTTGTTTTGTGGTGTTATTTTGATTAATGGCTTTATAATCATTAGAGTTATAACTTTGAAGCATGATTTCTGTATATACATTTACATAAATTTGAACTTTGTATGACTGCGTCTTTCACTTATTAGCATTTCTCCTTTTCTATTCGTTGCTTTATGTTTAAATTTGTCTATATTTTTGTGATATATATAGTTATATGCTTAACTATTGCACATGAGTTAATGTATCTTATAATACACAAAAGAATGCGATATGTGATACAATAACTATGGAAAATGATATTCGATATGTATCACGATTTGACAACTAACACATTCCCCAATGTTTTTCTCTTGAAATTTTTATGATGATAAAAGTCAAAGACTCAAAAATAAGACATAAGGTGAAAAGTGCATGCTACAACGGAAGTTTAGCCATCAAGATTAAATGAAATTAATTGAAAAGGTATAACAATGGTTTGCTATGAAGGTCATAATGTAGAATGGTGATAATGTAGATCCTTCCTCCATACCTCCTGCGTGTGTTATCATTAACATACAGTTTTGATATGTGTGTGAAATATAAGGCCAAAAGCCAGTATTGTTTATCCCTTGCATCGAAAAATAGTTAGGGTGAATTCAAACCACAAGCCATATGTACAAGTTCTCAACAGATGGTATGCAGTGGAATATGCATTGAAAAAATACTATCCGAAAAATAAGTGTAGCATAAATGAGAATGTTGAGATAGATGAGTGGCAATACACAAAAATAAAAATGAGTGCATTTGTAATAAATTAAAATTACCTATTGAGAATAAAATGAGAGAATCAATTGAGATGGTATAATCTAGGGGTGTCCACAAGTCGGGTTGGGCGGGTTTAGAGGATACTTTAAACCCGAACCGAGTTTCGAGCGGGTTTTTTAGTGGTTTGAAACCCGCCCCACATGTTTCGGGTTGGGTCCAGTTTGTGTGGGTTTTGACGGGTTTAACAAATGATATACTATGTAAAAGTATATCTAAACATTCACACACACACACACATACATACAGATTTATATATGAAAAATTATGTATTATTATACATCCACATATGCACAATATACATAAATATGTACAAAAGCATTTTTATATATTTATAAATATATCTATAAATATGTATAAATATATAAATATATATATATATTTATATATATTTACTTAAACACGTATAAAGCAAGTACATATAAATTATAAAAGGGTGGGTTCCCGTTCGAGTTCGATCTCAGGCTTTTCTTGGGTTTGGGTCAAGAGGGTTTGAAGAAAGAGAAAACACATCCGATCCGGTTCAGGCGGGTTTTCAAGTTTTCGACTACTATAAAAATCGAAATTCGAATTCGGGTGTAAGCCTGACCTATGAATAACCCTAGTATGGTCATAAGCAAAGAGGCCAATAATGGGCCAATTTCAAAAGGATCACAATTTACAGAGAAATGACACTAGGTAAACCTAAATGAACTTGGATGTTGGAAATTAAAAAGGATATAATGGTGTTTAATTTACCTAAGGAGGTAGGCACAAACAAAGTTGAATGGAAGAAAAGAATTCACACAACCAACCTCAAACATTTGGGATAAAGACTTTATTGTTGTTATTGTGTTGGGCCACAAGATCTTGCTTCCTTTGTAGATAACTACCTTTCTGTTATTTGCTACAATCAGCATAATCCATAATAGCACAACTGACATCTTGTACAGAAGAGAAAAATGGAGAAATTTATGTTTGAATATGCTTTTCTAACTCGATGGGTCAATTATCAACATTAGATCTCATGCAAAATGAAGAAACTTGTAACTTTCAATCAGTCTGACCAATGTATAGTTTCAATGACGTGATTTCCCACAATTATTGTTGATATCATTCAGAAGATTAATTACTTGGAAATAGATATTGATTGACAAAATATTCAGACAGATAAGTAAAACAAAAATCAGGAAAGATAGTGTTGTACCCCACTCCAACCCACAAATACTTGACAACAACCGGTTTGAAGCCTTTTAATTATAAAATATTACAAAAACAACGTATGCGAAGAGTTGATAAGAGACAAACTACAAGAAAAGAGATAATCGGAAATGAACACTAAGAAATCTCAATCTAAGATTTGTAACCCAAGAAAAAGAATTTGAGAATCTCTCTAGGTCATCTCACTTAAAAACATATTAGCTACAAATGCATCAATAGCAATTTTCATCTTTATTAACTACTAACTAAACAACAGTTTTAACCTTATAAAGGCTCATCCAAAGAGAACTCCCATCATAACCATTGTGGGACTAAAGTAAACAAGTAAATAAGCAAAAAAAGAAATACCAACTAAAATAAACAAGTCACTAGATATCCCCATCATTCCCCCAGGGTTGGGAAAAACTCGACCTTATCGAGTGTCAACATCCTAAGCTCTCAATCAGGCCATGGTGAGGTCGCGAAACCAGCATGTGGGCATCAAATTTGAACCAAGATGGTGGAGGTGAAACTGACTTCTGTGATGGATCCATTGTAGGCGATGGTAGATCCAAAAAGTCACATGCGGTGTATTGAGTCGAGTCCTCTCCACTGAAAATCAGGTTGATAACAGAATCCAATGGGATATCCAACTTGTCGGTGATGAAAATAATTCCCCTCAGAACCCTATAGGACTTTGTACGCTGACTGTGCAACATCGCAATCTCAGAGTAAAGCATACATGTCACCTCATTAACAACTACAAATTCCTGCAAGATACTATATGAAAATGCGGCAAATTTATAATCATCATTGCAGAATGCTATCTATTTAAGGGTTTCATTATATGCAACAGGAAAATGCAATACAATGGACTCACTAGGAGTAACTCCTAAAGATGGGGGAATTTGGGACATAAGTTTCCTAAGAGGACGTACTTCAAACACTATTAATGGTACAACATCACTAAGACTGACAGAAATCTGAAGAAATTCCAGAGAGAACTGCAAAGACCCACTAAAAAAAGAAACATCAGGACTAACCTGATGTACCATAGCAAGAAACTCTAATAACTGATTAGAAGAGAAAACGATAGGAATAGATTCAACCTATGTTTCTTAACTCTCTTGATTTTTCTCATGAATATAGATCTCATCAGGTGTAAGTGTACTAGAATCCATTAACGCATCCACAACATCATTGGTACTCGCAAAAGACAATGACTCTCATCAATAATCGGTGTAAAGAGCTAATGGATCCTCAACGACACTAAAAATCTCAGAATGAACGTGGACATTCTCAACAACCTTTTAATCAACATCATCACTAGGCACAATATTAACATGTCGACTCTCCGAAGGGTACTGATAACCATAATGTCCATATCCTCACATTTAGAACACTGCTCCCAGAGATGCACCGGTAATAATAGTGCTCATATCTCTCACATTTAGAACACTGCTCCAGGCTTTGACACTGACTATTCCCTTGAAAGTTAAATCTATCTTTAGGGCAAAATCAAAAGTATCTTCAACAGAATTCACACCATAGGAGCTAGTGATTATGGCACGCCTAATGTTAGATTTTAAACCTAAAACAAATCTGGTTATGGTCAAGATCTGGTTATGGTCAAGGAATGGTGCTCTTACATCACAACGATGAGTTAAGTCCTCAAATCTGATTATGTAATCTCTAACGGATAAAACACCCAGACGGAGATTGTGTAACTTGTCTAATTCTATCCTCTCTTGAAGCTGCCTAATCATATGATCAAGCTTATCTAGATTATTCATGTCGGATTTTCGTTATGACAGATACACTAATCAAGATACAAATGCAACAATTAATCAAGCGGATTAAATAAGCTAAATGAGTGCACTAAATAAGAAAAATTAAAACATCCTAATGGTTCAGCTTCTGAATGCAATAAGTGCAACCCTACTAGTGATGAAAAATAACATACAATTATGTGAACTACTAAATATAAGTAAGTACAATTCAGCTATAATTTATTGTAGTTCATTAGTATAATAGGTATCGACAATTGATAATTCAGTTCAAACCTAAGGGGTGAGTCGTTCACGCCCAATGTAGAGTTCTAAGATTTCTCGAAGAAATGCCCACAACCCGAAGGTTGAAAATCACGTACAAGGTTCTGAAACTGCAGTAGTATGAGTTGGGAGTGAACTGCCTTGAAAATGGCATAAATCGAGCTCAAATCGGGCCTCAAACTGGCTCTGGCTGGTTCAGAACTGCTGGTGGTGAACTGACTCGCTAGATCTACTTTCGCTGAGTTGGCTCGGTCAGTCTGGCTCAGTTGGATTAGGTCAGCGTCTTGTATCGTGTCGGGTCAGTTAGAGATAATGGGTTAGACCCGAATATCAATGGACTCACTTAAAACCTGAAGCAGTTCAGATCGGGTTGTTCAAATAAACCTGATATCAACTAAATCTGAAACAGTCCCCTCATTTGTTCGATAGCTAGGGTTCCAAGAACCCAAGCAGCGGCGGCGTTGGGGAGCAGTGCACAGTGGCGAGGATCTCCGGCAGGGCAGTTGAGGTGGAACTAGGAGGACGAAAGCATCGAGGTCGTCCAAGGTGTTGTGGAGTCCGGTGATGAAGAGATGAATCTCGTGAAGGAGGACTAGATCTTCGAGGCTTGGATCTCGTGGGTTGGCGAGGACTGGATCTGGCAGAGGATGGGGAGAGCTCGAGGGGGAGGTCTGCTCTGGTAGGTCAGTGTCGACGTTGAGGCGACGTCAACCAATAGGGGTGACGCAATCTATTGAAGATGATGAGGAGGCACAATCGAGGGTGATAGTCAACGGTGATAGCAAGGGCGATGGTCGATGGTGATGGGGTAATAAGTGGTCGGTGGCGGTCTGAACTGAGGCGATATTGGCGACGATTTGTTGAGGTTGGCGGCGAGAACTGTGGTGGAGCCAGATAGCTCAGGGAACTGGACAATGAACAGTGGTTCGTCGTAATTTCGAAAAAAAATTGTTTCTTTTCTTTTTTTCCTTTCCTTTTTCTTTTTTTTCCTTTCCTTTTTCTTTTCTTTTTTTTATCTTTTTCAAATCTCGGGTTTGGAAGAGTTTATGGCTTGGGAAAAGGAGAACTAGGGTTTTGGGATTTTCTGAAAGTTTTAGTAGAGGCTAAGGTTTTGTGGAAGTTTGGCAATTTGGGAAAAATCATTTTTTTGGCGAAGATGAAAAAGGAACAAGGAGATGGAATCTAGGGTTTGAATTTTGTAGACGGAATCGAGATTTAAGCTTTGATACCAAGCTGATGGGGGATGAACTATAAGAAAATAGATAATTGGGAACATACACTAGAAAATTTCAACATAGGATTTGTAACACAAGAAAAGAGATTTGAAAATCTCTCTCTAGGGCATCTCACCCGAAAACACGTTGGCTCCAAATGCATCAATAGCAATTTTCATCTTTATTAACTGACTAATTCAACAGAACTCTTGGTCTTATATAGGCTTACATCCAAAGAGAACTCCCACCACAACCAATGTAGGACTAAAGTAAACAACTAAATAAACAACAAAAGAAATACCAACTAAAATAAAAGTCACTAGATGTCCTCATCAGAGGTAAATAACTTTTTGTCATGTGCATCTGGAAGCGCAGCCTGTAACACCCGACTTAAATAAATCCGGATTATTGCATAAATGATTTTATTTAACCGTGTGACAATCATGTTTTAAGCTTAATCCAAATTTTTAGAAAATATTAGAATTATTTGTATATATTTATGTACACTTAAGTATCCTCAATTTCACATTTTATACTATGTATTGGTACATATGTAATATACAAATACCTAATAATTATAATATCAATACCTAAATACTATTTATTTTCAAAAATAATTAATGTAGTGAATTGTTGGCAACCTTAGGGCAAGAAGGAAATGAGGTGGAGATTTTATAGGAGGCCTTGGAAATTGGAGAAGTGTGTTGTCAAGCTTAGTAATTTTAGGAAAGTTATAAACTATTTTGGAAAAAGATTAAATCCCTTATTACTTAAAAATCCTTCCCCAAATAATTTGCAACTTCTCCTTCTTCTCTTTCTTTGACTGAGAACGAAACCCAAACTCTCTCTCTCTCCCTCTCTTTGATTCCAGACACACTCTCTCTCTCTCTCTATTTCTCTCTCTCTCTTTCTCTCCCTCTCTCGCTCTCTCTCTCACTCCCTTCTCGACGCCAGCAAGGGGGGCGGCAGCCAGGGCGGCCTCGCAGGCGGCGTTGGAGGCGCGCGCGGCGGCCAGGGCAGTCTCGCGGGCGCGCGCGACGCGCGGGCGGCGCTGGAAGGTGCGCGGCGGCGCGCGGGCGACTCCGGTGGACGCGCGGGCGGCGCTGGGAAGAGCGGGCGGCGCTGGGGAGGAGGAGAAGGGGGGTTTCGAGGTGAATTCCGGGGAATCCGCGAATTGGATCGGATTCAGAATTCTTCAAAGAAAGAATTGGGGAAAACAGATCATAATTAAGGTAAAAATCCATAAATCTCTCTAGATTTAATTATAAATTGTGTCATGGTTTAATTCTAAGTTTTTTTTTAATTTAGGGCTTGGTTCGGTGGATGAAATAGGCGGTGTGCTTCGCAAAGGCATTCGTCAAACAAAGTGAGTAAACAAAATTTTAATTAGACTAAAGTTTGAAAATTGATAATCTTGAATGAATCAATGTTGGGTAAATCACATTGGAAATATTTGTAGGTATATTGTTATGTATATAATGAGAATAGAAAAGAGACTCTATGTTGTGAGATTTTCGGAAAAGAGAGGAAAATCATAGTACGTATAGTGTAGGAGTTATTCTCTCATAATAGGCGTATTACCTAAATTAATGTTTTATTAGCATATTGAATACTTAGGAAACTTTTATATTGGCTAAGTAAGTTAAGGTAACACGGGGAAAAATTTAGATTGCATATGTTATGGAACGGCATGAAGCCTTATGTGTTATGTATATGTTTATACCGTTATATTAGATAGAAACTATTGGTATACAATATCGGACTAGACATTGTAGCATGGAATCGTAAAGGGAAATATATTGATAATATGTATATACCCGACATGTAAATCTTTGGGGTGTTGTGACACTTTCTTTATAAAAGAATAAATTGAATACTTTAGGGGATTATATATCTACATTAGTGTTAACTCCTACAAGAGGATGGCTTGCCTACGTTTCGTAGTATATGAAATATGTTTGTGGAATTGTATGTTAAGTTGAATGTGTTTTATATTGTTATTTTATTGGAGGAAGGGGCCGTGTGAGAACCGGCAGGAGGGGGAGACGGTGAAATTTGCGTTATGTAATATATGTATATATTATTGGAGGAAGGGGCCGAGCGAGAACCGGCAGAAGGGGGAAGACGGTGATAACTTTATTTTTAGTACTACTGTATATTCACTTGTTATTTGGAGGAAGGGGCCGAGCGCGAACCGGTAGGAGGGGGAAGACGGTGAAAATCATATTATGTGTATGAATATAATGTATATATATATTACTTGGAGGAAGGGGCCGAGCGAGAACCGGCAGAAGGGGGAAGACGGTGACAACTATATTTATTTCTATTATGTGCTAAAGTGTGATAATAATAAACTTTATGAAATTTTTCATGGTAGTTGAGACATCTAACTTAAAAATGGGGATATGTAATAGCACAGTGGAAACCAACTTAGTAAACTTCTATATCAACTTAAATCCAATTGGCATATGGAATTAGATTAGTAGATTTTAGATGGTTTACTCACTGAGCTTTCAAGCTCATGTATTTATTTATGTTGTAAATTTCAGGTTTGGACAAGGGTAAGAAGCCAATGTAAGTTCTAGAACTTACAAAGCCAATGTCGATCACTCCATATCCAAAGATTTTAGAACTTACATTGGCTTCTTATCCTTGTCCAAACCTGAAATTTACAACATGAATAAATACATGAGCTTGAAAGCTCAGTGAGTAAACCATCTAAAATCTACTAATCTAATTCCATATGCCAATTGGATTTAAGTTGATATAGAAGTTTACTAAGTTGGTTTCCACTGTGCTATTACATATCCCCATTTTTAAGTTAGATGTCTCAACTACCATGAAAAATTTCATAAAGTTTATTATTATCACACTTTAGCACATAATAGAAATAAATATAGTTGTCACCGTCTTCCCCCTTCTGCCGGTTCTCGCTCGGCCCCTTCCTCCAAGTAATATATATATACATTATATTCATACACATAACATGATTTTCACCGTCTTCCCCCTCCTACCGGTTCGCGCTCGGCCCCTTCCTCCAAATAACAAGTGAATATACACCAGTACTAAAAATAAAGTTATCACCGTCTTCCCCCTTCTGCCGGTTCTCGCTCGCCTCTTCCTCCAATAATATATACATATATTACATAACGCAAATTTCACCGTCTCCCCCCTCCTGCCGGTTCTCACACGGCCATTTCCTCCAATAAAATAACAATATAAAACACATTCAACTTAACATACAATTCCACAAACATATTTCATATACTACGAAACGTAGGCAAGCCATCCTCTTGTAGGAGTTAACACTAATGTAGATATATAATCCCCTAAAGTATTCAATTTATTCTTTTATAAAGAAAGTGTCACAACACCCCAAAGATTTACATGTCGGGTATATACATATTATCAATATATTTCCCTTTACGATTCCATGCTACAATGCCTAGTCCGATATTGTATACCAATAGTTTCTATCTAATATAACGGTATAAACATATACATAACACATAAGGCTTCATGCCGTTCCATAACATATGCAATCTAAATTTTTCCCCGTGTTACCTTAACTTACTTAGCCAATATAAAAGTTTCCTAAGTATTCAATATGCTAATAAAACATTAATTTAGGTAATACGCCTATTATGAGAGAATAACTCCTACACTATACGTACTATGATTTTCCTCTCTTTTCCGAAAATCTCACAACATAGAGTCTCTTTCTATTCTCATTATATACATAACAATATACCTACAAATATTTCCAATGTGATTTACCCAACATTGATTCATTCAAGATTATCAATTTCCAAACTTTAGTCTAATTAAAATTTTGTTTACTCACTTTGTTTGACGAATGCCTTTGCGAAGCACACCGCCTATTTCATCCACCGAACCAAGCCCTAAATTAAAAAAAAACTTAGAATTAAACCATGACACAATTTATAATTAAATCTAGAGAGATTTATGGATTTTTACCTTAATTATGATCTGTTTTCCCCAATTCTTTCTTTGAAGAATTCTGAATCCGATCCAATTCGCGGATTCCCGGAATTCACCTCGAAACCCCCCTTCTCCTCCTCCCCAGCGCCGCCCCGCTCTTCCCAGCGCCGCCCGCGCGTCCACCGGAGTCGCCCGCGCGCCGCCGCGCACCTTCCAGCGCCGCCCGCGCGTCGCGCGCGCCCGCGAGACTGCCCTGGCCGCCGCGCGCGCCTCCAACGCCGCCTGCGAGGCCGCCCTGGCTGCCGCCCCCTTGCTGGCGTCGAGAAGAGTGAGAGAGAGAGAGAGAGCGAGAGAGAGAGAAATAGAGAGAGAGAAATAGAGAGAGAGAGTGTGTCTGGAATCAAAGAGAGGGAGAGAGAGAGAGAGTTTGGGTTTCGTTCTCAGTCAAAGAAAGAGAAGAAGGAGAAGTTGCAAATTATTTGGGGAAGGATTTAAGTAATAAGGGATTTAATCTTTTTCCAAAATAGTTTATAACTTTCCTAAAATTACTAAGCTTGACAACACACTTCTCCAATTTCCAAGGCCTCCTATAAAATCTCCACCTCATTTCCTTCTTGCCCTAAGGTTGCCAACAATTCACTACATTAATTATTTTGAAAATAAATAGTATTTAGGTATTGATATTATAATTATTAGGTATTTGTATATTACATATGTACCAATACATAGTATAAAATGTGAAATTGAGGATACTTAAGTGTACATAAATATATACAAATAATTCTAATATTTTCTAAAAATTTGGATTAAGCTTAAAACATGATTGTCACACGGTTAAATAAATTATTTATGCAATAATCCGGATTTATTTAAGTCGGGTGTTACAATACTACCCTCCTTAAAAGAGTTTCGTCCCGAAACTTAACGTACCTTGAAATAGTTGCGGATGAGATCTTTGCATTACATCTTCCGGTTCCCAGGTAATTTCTTCCAGCTTTTGACTTCTCCACAAACTTTTACTAAGGGAATCACCTTATTTCTCAATTGTTTCTCTTTACGGTCAAGAATTTGCACCGGCTCCACTGCATAGGACAGGTCTTCTTGAATTTGTAGTGGCGAATATTTAAGGACATGATTGGGATCGGGTATGTATTTCCTTAGCTGTGACACATGGAACACATTATGCACTTTTTCCATCTCAGGGGGTAAGGCTAACCGGTAGGCCAATGGTCTAATTCTTTCTAATACTTCAAAAGGTCCAACAACCGAGGTCCCAACTTGCTTCTCTTGCCAATGCGCACTACTCCCTTCATCGGAGATATCTTCAGGAAAACCTTGTCTCCTTCCGTAAATTCCAGGGTCTCGGCGTTGATCTGCATATGCTTTTTGTCTGCTTTGAGCTGCCCTCATCCTTTTCCTTATTGTCCGTATCTTTTCTGTAGTTTCTTGGACCATGTCTGGACCCAGTAACCTTCGATCTCCCACTTCTCCCAACAAATGGGTGATCGACACTTCCTTCTATATAAAGCTTCGAAAGGTGGCATTCCTATAGTGGACTGGTAACTGTTGTTATATGCGAACTCCACTAATGATAGATGCTTCTCCCAATTGCCCCCAAAATCTAATGTACAAGCTCTCAGCATATCTTCTAAGATTTGAATAGTCCTTTCAGACTGCCCATCAGTTTGCGGGTGTGCTGCTGTGCTAAGGTGAAGCTTGGTTCCCAGAGCCTTAGCTAAATGATCCAGAATCTGGACTGGAATCGAGGGTCTCGGTCTGACACAATGGTTTCAGGCACTCCATGAATTCTAATTATCTCTTGAAGATAGATTTGTGCTAACTTGTCCATTGAGTAATCCAACCGAATGGGTAGGAAATGTGCGGACTTAGTGAGTCGGTCAACTATCACCCATATAGCATCATGTCCACGAGGAGATTGGGAAGTCCTGACACAAATCCATAGTAATATGATTCCATTTCCATTCAGGAACTTGTAGTGGCATTAGCAGTCCCGGGGGCTTCTTATGTTCTGCTTTAACTTGTTGACATATTAGGCATTTCTGCACGAACCTTGCTATGTCATCCTTCATCCCTTCCCACAAAAATTTGTAACGCAGATCTTGATACATTTTAGTTGCCCCAGGATGAGCTGTGTAAGGAGTGCAATGGGCTTCCCTCATAATTTGTTCCTTGAGTTCGAAGTTGGAAGGTACACATACCCGGTTTCCCTTCTTCAGAAACCCTTTATCAATGATGAAGTCTTGTGTTTCACCCTTTAACACTTTCTCAACGTTCTTCACTGACTGTTCATCATTTTGTTGTGCCTGATGGATCTTATCATAAAGATCAAATTCCACTCTAACCTGGTTCATCTGACTATCTCTATTGATGATCTCCTTCGGTTGAACCTCAATCTGCATCCTTTCCATCTCCTTTAATAAATTGGCCTGTTGAGTTAATAGTGTAGCTAAAGATCCCTCTGATTTGCGGCTAAGCGCATCTGCTACTACGTTGGCTTTCCCAGGGTGATAGTGAATATTCAAATCATAATCTTTCATCAGTTCCAACCATCTTCTTTGGCGCATATTCAATTCTTTTTGAGTAAATATATACTTCAGGCTCTTATGGTCTGTATATATATCACATGACACACCATATAAATAATGTCGCCAATTTTTAGAGCAAATATAACTGCAGCCAGTTCCAAGTCATGGGTGGGATAGTTCTTCTCATGGTTTTTAAGTTGTCTAGAGGCATAGGCAATTACTCTTCCATGCTGCATTAATACACAACCCAGCCCTGACTTTGATGCATCACTGTAAATAACATATCCTTCAGTCCCAGAGGGCATGGCTAGGATTGGGGCCGAAGTTAGCTTATTCTTCAATTCTTGAAAACTATCCTCTTGACTTTCCCCCCAATGAAATTTGAGATTTTTCTTGGTTAATTGTGACAATGGTGTCGCAACCTGGAAAATCCCTCCACGAACCTTCGATAATACCCAGCCAGTCCTAAGAAACTTCGTACTTCTGAGACATTGTAGGTGTCGGGGCCAATTCTCAATTGTTTCTATCTTTGCTGGATCCACAGATATTCCTTCTTTAGTAATAATATGACCAAGAAATCCAACTTTTTCTAGCCAGAACTCACACTTTTTGAATTTTGCATAAAGTTGTCTTCCCTCAATAACTGCAAAACTATTCTCAAATGCTCTTCGTGTTCTTCCGAGTTTCTTGAGTAGACTAGAATGTCATCAATGAATACCACCACAAATTTATCCAAATATGGCTGAAAGATTCTATCATCAGATCCATAAATGCGGCTGGGGCATTGGTCAGTCCAAATGGCATTACCAGAAAATTCATAATGTCCATATCTGGTTCTAAAGGCTGTTTTAGGGACATCCTCTGATTTGATTTTTAATTGGTGATATCCAGATCTTAAATCCATTTTGGAAAATACACTTTTGGCAAGTAACCTTGATTTCATGTATGGAAAGACTTGAAAAATGTTATAGTAAGTATAATGTATTGTGGGAAAGGGAAGTTGTAACTCCTTTGGTGTTTGATGTGTGAATGCAAGATTATGTAAGGAGATTTTATTTGAATTATGTTGATAAGTAGGCAAATTGTGCCGAAATGTTTTATTGGAGATGTTGTGTCCATTGTGGACATTATATGTTTGTGGTGTATATTGGCATGGTCTATATTTTAGGGGAGGTGCTGCCGAAATTTCGAAGAAATTTTATTGGATTAGTTCAATATTATAAGATATTACTGGGACCGTTACACAGCCTGCTCAAGACTTTTTGCAGTTCTAGACGGAATTCTGCATTCTTAAACATGTTACCAGTTGCCAAAACACTACACGAGTTGTGCTATATTTTCAGCAACCTGAAAACAAAAACAAGTACATCGTCGTATAGAAACTGCTAAATTTCTATAAAAAAGGTATGTTGCAGATTCATATTGATAAGGTGATGTTAACATCGCGTGTTTTCTAGAAACTAATTTCAGTAAAGCAAAAGGCAAAGAGATTGCCTATTAATTGAAGCTGAATTCGTGGCATAAAAGGCAATATAATGGGAATATATGAAAGGTAAAAGTTGTAGTTTGAAAGAAGGTAAAAGACAACTACTCTCTTTTGATCTTGCGGTATAAAAAAGATTGATTAACTTAAAACTCAAAAGAGGACAAAATCCAACTACCCACTTTGATCTTGTAGTATCAAATTGTTTAGAAGTTAGAGAAGCTATAAAGAACAGAGTATATATGTTAACTAAATCTGCAGTATAAAGATGAGGATTAAACAGGAATGTGGAGGATTGACATCTTCTTAAATGTTTGTCTTTTTTTTTTTTTATAAAGAAAAGACATCAAGTGTTAATATGTGGGTTATGATAGGGTTGGGAAATTAGAAGAGATCAAGACATAGAGTAACAGAAAATAGAACATGCTCCTAGGTAAGAACTTAGCTTAATAGAAATAGACCAGACTCTAGCAAATATAAATAGGAAATAGGATACTGTTTGAAGCATGGAAGGTGATGATATATATTGGATAGATTTGGTCAAACAATCAATTAATGTGTCTCCAAAAGTAGAAAAGTTCCTGATGCATGGAGAAAATGCATAATGATGACACTTTTCAGGAACAAATAATTCCTTCCAATGATTAGCTAAATAATAATAATTTCATTTAGTTTGCCTTCAACTGCATAATTGTCTTGGATACAAACTCATGAATTATATTCTAAATCCAAGGGAATGGAAGCCACACTATTGTCAGAGAATGTCAGTATTTAGCTAGTCAGATTGTGACGACAAACCTTATGCCAACTACTTGTTATGAGTATTTCAAAAAAACTAATACCATAATATGATTTCATGTTATAAGCGGGATCATTAGGATTGCGAAGGTAGTTTCTGGGAAAAAATAATACCAAAGGAAGAGTGTCTTCTCAACAGTACCTATTAATTTGGAGCACTTATGCCCACTTATCATGAATTTACTGAAAGACAGGAGCATATATGCAGGGTACAGAAACAGTTGGCATTGTTCACAAGACTTGTTAAACTTTCAAACCATGGGTCCTTTTGCCCCATTTAGTCCTTCTAAAACATGTCAACAATGTGCGGGGAGGAGTGCCTGAGGGACCTTTCCTAGTAATTCGAGGCAGAGCAAGCTACTGACGGAAACTGGAGAGTACAGACATCATATGGAGAAATTAGGGTTCACAAGAAGAAAAGAATTGCCAGTGGTAGAATTGATCCTTTACTGTCCACAAATTTCATAGATGCTTTAAATAGTAATACTCACAGTGAAGACATGATTTATTTTAGTTATAAGAAGACAATAGGACTAAGAAGAAGTGTCCAATTATGTAGAAGCAAATTAGAGAAAACAGCGGTATTAGAAATCACATATACAACTTAAGCTGAGTACAGATATACATTCAGCCGTCACTTAAGAGTCAATATCTGTTAGGTGGTGAAGCCATCAGAATAATAAGTTGGCTTGACAATTAACTTGGAAGAGAACAGTCTAGACGAAATGAGAAAATTGCAAACGGGTACAAAGTAAGGGAGAACTTAGCTAGCTTAAACAATTTAAAAACCTTTGTAAGCATGTAAAAAAGTAGAGCGAGCATATGATGCAAAAAAGTGTTTAGCAGCTTCCGGTCTCTGTATTGACAATTGACATAGTTACACTAATAGATGACAGTATGTGTGCATTTAATAATTTAGAAAACAGGCTGTCAGATAAAAAACCATCAAAGAAATCATATTCAGAAGTCATATTCAACATAAAAATAGTCTCAAACCTTCTTCTGGGTTACACCATACACTGGAAGAGGGGTCCTTGGAGAAAATAACCAAGGAAGAAATCACAAACAGAATCCTCGTCCCATTTTTATGGAGGAAGAAATCACAATCATAATCCTTGTCCCATTTTTATGGGATAGTTGTAAAAACAACGTTTTGGGTGAGACTACTCTTTTCTTTTAATGCAGGTACGTTTATCTTTCTATCCATGCATAAGAGTGCTAGCAGCTCCTGTTCATGCCTGTATTCAGTAGTAACTCAGCTAAATGTACTGGACCTGGATCGGAGCCGGTCTTAACTTAACAATAGACATTTAAATATTAATGGATCACAATATTAGCAGGTAACAGTATGGAGGCATTTACAATTTGGAAAACAGGCCATTGTGTAACGGTCCCGGTTTCTGATAGACAAGATTAGTCTGCTCCCAATTATCCCAAATCTCCATGTTTTATTTCAGAAAAATTCGACAGCATCTCCCCTAAAGTTTCACCTTTCTACATGACATAGAACAAAAATTTCGGCTCCATGGCCTACTTATTCCATAAGAATTTCGGCCCACACGGCCTACTTATCACGAGGTATAAATATCTCATTCCCAAAATATTACATTGTCAAAGTAGGTTTTCACAATATGTTTACAAAATATGTCTTAATGACATGTACATCAAGGATATTTGATCTTCAACACATCATTACTAAATACGATCACTAGTCTTAGTTCTCAAAACATCCCATGTACCATAAGTCCTTAGTCTCAAAATATTTCAAAGGACGAGTTACATACAATAGTTGTGCCATAACATAACAGCTAGAAAGTACTTAAGGAAAACATATATATGTAAAGAGTCATAAAAAAAAGGTAAGAATGGCATGTCGTTCGGCCACTAAATTCCCCGAGCTAAAGCAGTCCCTTTCCTTTATCCAGACCTGAAATGAGGGAAAGAAAAAGGGAATAAGCTCAACGGCTAAGTGAGTAAACACAAGCACTAGGAACTGATAAGATGGACATTCTATCACAAACATACCTTGCGGGGTCCGAGGAGGTCTTATATGAACATAATGACCGCTACCCCTACCATGTGACCCTCTCCTATCCACCCCCATATCCTTATACAATTTATTAGTTAAAAGTCTCGACTATCAAACTTTTCTTTATTTACTTAAAGGATTCTTTCCGAGTACATATGAGAGCAAGTTCATCAATTAATTTCCTACACGGATATTCCTACGTACATGCTTTTACCTTGCCTAATTCCCTTATTAAATAGTATCACATTCAGACAATACACTATATCATTTATTAATGAGGCACATACATTCATCACTCATAAGCATAAAGTTCAAATTCCCCGTCTTC